>OY731403.1:8105644-8314717 GCA_963425845.1 Sphenostylis stenocarpa
CTAAAGTCAAGAGTTTGCTTCATTTAACCAAGATTTAGGGGAAATATGGTGGACCTCATTCTTTATTCTTTTTTTTTTAAGATATATATATATAGAGGATGATTCTATTTATAAGAATTCAACTTAATTAGATAATAAATAATATTATTTTTAAAGTTTGATGGATGATATCATGTATCATTAGTTTCTGAAAGTGAAGTTTGGTATGATTTATACTCTGATTCTGAATATTTATTTGATTTAAATTTTAAAAATCTTCTATTCTGAATTGCATAAATCATAGTGGGAAGTAGTAATTAAATGGAGGAGTAAAAAGCATTGAAAGCTTATAATTTGATTTTGCAGATAGTGTGACCCATGGTCCTAGGTGGTGATTAATTTTGGCTTACATAATAGAGTTGTGGTCCCTCAGCAAACGTGTGAAATGATGCATCGCCATAAAGTCTCAAACAATAGCCCCACAAAAGATCTCCTCAATATATATATTGACTAAGTGCAAACATTTTTTTTCTTTTATACAATTTTATATTTTCATTTCAACGTATAATCAATTGCCTTCTTTCATTATTCAAATGCTAAATTTCACTTATACCACTTTCCTACACTATACTATATGTTCAAATTATTTTCTTCAAAACAGTTGAAATTAAATGTTCATATGTTTTTTAATTAAACGGGATGGATTGGAAAGTTTTTATTTCTTTTAGTGTTATAAAAATCAATAAACTTATAATTCTTGTCCATTTGTATTTGTAATTAGTGACAATGTTAAAACCATGTATATCGATAATAAAATTTGAAAAAAATCGTATTTTATTATTTTAAAAAAATTATTTGTAAAACAAGTTATCAAATATAAAATAATAAATTTATATATACAAAAATAATTATAAATGAACAACTAAAATCATGACTACTATTTAAGTCAATTATTTTATATAAATAATAAAATTAAAATATTTATATTAAAACTATTGAATGTATTTTTCATTTCAAGGAAAAAAAAAGCTGAACTAAACCATAGTACATATAAGAAAAAGGTATATATTGAAATATAAATAAAAAAATTAAGGAAAACCATAAACTTAAAACAATATATTGAAGTAAATGTACTAGTCTAGAAAAAAAAATCATCAAATTCTCCCTTATAACATATATACAAATACGTGAAAAGAAAAATGCGAAGCCTTATTTAGGCATCTCACCTAATTTAATATATATATATATATATATATATATATATATATATATATATATATATATATATATATCCAAGGTTAATTTTTGTGATTAATAAAATTATTGTCACAATTTTATTTAAAAAAATAAAAAATATATATAAACTATTATTAAATAATATGAGACTTTACAATATAAATTTTCGATCAAAATATAATATATATATATATATTAAGCGAGAAAATATAACATTTCTTAATTTTTTATAACTAGATTCCTAAACAAGACAATGTTGATAAAAGAAAAAAATGTATCCAAAATTCTCATAATTATTTGTGTTAATAATAATTTGCGGATGTTTTATTATTCTTTCCTCTACACTCCATCGTGATTTTCACTGATAAGTACCTTTAACACAACACTGAGTTTATCTAAACTAAAATTATCATATAATGTTTCTGAACTGCTTAACATGTAGTGTACAAGTTGATGGTGGTGTTGAAATAATAAATCCCCTTTTAATTATTAAGAAAGTATAATGTTGTCTCATTAAAAATTGAAAGCAAACTAATCCAAAATAGATTCCTAAAAATACAATTAATCAATCACATTAATATAAATTCAAAAAATTCTAATTTAAGATGATAATATATATATATATATATATATATATATATATATATATATATAGGGACTAAAATATAATAAATTATTAAATTTATGTACTTAAACGAAATAATTAAAATTTTTAATAAATGATTAACTTTTATTCATTTTAAGAAACAAAATCATGATTTACTCTGTTATAAAACATCAACTTTCCATTAATATATGAATTTATACAATTTTGCAGTAGATACGTAATATTTACTGTTGGAAAGACCGGCGTTGCGTCTCGTATTTTTTATAATAATTTATTTTAAAATATTATTTAAAATATTTTATTTTATTTTTCTATTTTTTAATATTTTTTTTATTTTTTAAATATATAAATTACAAGAATTATTTTTTAAAATAATATTTTTATTTTTCTCTCTTTCTGATTACATTAAAAAAACTATTAAAAAATCATTTTGTATATAATTATAGATAATAATTATAAAAATATAACATAATTTAGTAGTGTTTAAAAGCAGAGGTAATAATCATGTTTTTAGTAACTAGATATTAACATAAACTTTTCACAATTTTTTTTTGTATAAATAAAATTTAAATCCAAAATTTTGTTGAATTTTTTTTTCAACTTAATTTCACCTAGAAAGAGTGTTAGTGAAATATGTTATTGTATCAAGTATAACAACTGCACACAAAATTGGTTTGCTTAAGACTAACAAATTTAAATAAAAACTGTCCTAAAACATGAATATATATAAAACAATTCTCGTTCCCCTTCTTTTCTTGTATAAAAGCTAGTAAAAAATTTCACAACAAAATATTGTAACAAGCAGTCAACACTTAGATGTGTGATCATCTTTATCGCACTTAATGTTCATCTAATTATGATACATGATTTGAATAAAAGTATAATATAAAAGATAAAAGCATAATAAATTCTTACACAATCCTATGTTTGATATATGTTATTCTACTTTGTATTTGGGTACATTAGAATTATGCATGGACGTTTGTGTGTACAATCTTTTTTATTACTATTGCATTATAGTTTTTAATCAAATAACTTTTAAAACGTTATATCCTTTTAAAATTAAAAAATAAATTAATTAACATTCCTTTCTTAAAACATTGTTTGATTTTATAAATTGTAAAATTTATATAAAAACAACTAAAAATCAATGAAGCAATTAGCATTAAATAATATTATAATACTTTATGCTAAAAAAATATTCTTTAAATTATCTCACCTTATTGTTTTATAATCCAACTTTGTCTTCAATCAAAATATACAAAATAGAAACGTTAAAATTGAAAATGAGTTCTACAATAATACATTTACGTAATACTTTAATAGATGATAATTTAACTCAAGATTGGTTTAAATTTATTTATTAAAAATTACATTTCCCTTATATTATATTTTTATTATACTTTATAATATATCATTTTATTATTTATTAGAAGTTTAAATTATTATCAAATTAAGATAATTGACAAGATTCAAACTCAGGATCTTAGAGTTAGAGAATGATACTCCAACCACTAAGCTACTACAACTTTTTTATTAATAACTTACAAATAAGTTATATTTATATACAAAATATATAAATACAAATATATTTATATATTTAATTTTTTTTTAATTTAATATACACTTTTTATGTCAGTTAAACTAACTTATAAATAAATTATATTTATATACAAAATATATAAATATAAATACAAATATATTTATATATTTTGATATATTTATGTATTTAATTTTTAATTTAATATACATTTTCTATGTCAATTAAACTAAAACCGTTTCTATGTCTATTAAACTAAAACCGACATAAAAAGTTCATTTTCTATGGCGGTTAAACTAAAACCAACATAAAAAGTTCATTTTTTATGTTGATTAAATTTTAATCAACATAGAAAGTTCATTTTTTATGTCGGTTGAAATTTAATCGACATAAAAAGTGAATTTGTCCACATACCATATTGGTTACATAATAACCGACATAAAAAATTCATAATATTATTATAAAAATGTCATCGCCCTATATACTATGATAGGTGGATTACAACCGTCATACAAAATCGTCATATAATCATATTTTTCTACTAGTGCTATGAGAAATAAAAACATTATATAGTAGGAGTTGTGATAAAAATATTTCCAAAAACCCCTCTCTTGTATTGAATATGATAGCACAATATATACATGAAATACAGAAACATTCTAGGCTATAATTATGCTAACCATTATAGTCGGTATCCTAAATTTGTCTATTAACAGATATGACATTAATGTGCATCACTGTGCATCGCTGTCATGCCAAGCTAAATATGGAAAAAATTAATCATGTAGAATCATGGCATGATACGGTATTTGTAATCGTATATTCTATGTTTATCACCCTCCCTCAAGATGGAGTATGAAGGTTGTGAATGCCCAACTTGCCTAAAAAAGAACCAAATTTAGTGGCGCCAAGAGATTTGGTGAAGAGATCAGCCAGTTGATGATGAGTGGACACATAGGAGGGTTGGATATGATTGTGTTGTATTTCATCACGAATAAGATGACAATCCACTTCAATATGTTTTGTCCGTTCATGAAACACAGGATTCTTGGCAATGTGAAGGGCAGCTTGGTTGTCACAGTAGAGAGTCATAGGGTCGGTGTGAGTAATGCCTAGGCTCGAAAGAAGGCCTTGAAGCCATTTCAACTCACATGTCGTGTTGGCCATAGAACGATATTCCGCCTCGACGGATGATCGAGAAACCGTATGTTGCTTCTTGGTTTTCCAGGAAACGGGGGATTGACCAAGGAGAATAAACCAACCGGTGAGAGATCTTCGAGTTAGAGGACAACTTGCCCAGTCCGAGTCACACCAACCATAAAGACGAAGGTCACTCTCTCTTTTTAAAAGCACACCCTGACCTGGGCTGCCCTTTAAATAGCGTACCACGCGGAGTGCAGCCCGCCAATGCTCCTGACGCGGTTGGTGCATGAATTGAGATAGGACATGAACACTGTAAGATAATTCAGGTCGTGTAAAACACAAGTAAATAAGGCGACCGACGAGACGTCGATATTGACTCGGGTCGAAAGTAGTTCGCCATCGGCCAATGCTAAACGATGATTTTCTTCGATTGGCGTGGACACGAGTTTCCCTCCAAGCAATCCTCGCTTCAGCTATGATGTCCAACGCATACTTCCGTTGACACAAGAAAATTCCTGTAGGAGATCCGGCAACCTCCACCCCAAGAAAGTATTTTAATTTCCCTAAGTCCTTCATACGAAAACATTGATGAAGATAATCTTTGAATTGCGCAATGTCTTCATGATGATTGCCAGCAATGACTAGGTCATCCATGTAAACTAACACAACCAGTTCGACATCTCCTTTGCGAAAGATGAACAAGGAGTGATCGGACGAAGAACGTTGAAACCCATATTGAACAAGAGCAGTTGAGAGCTTGGCAAACCAACACCGAGGAGCTTGACGAAGACCATAAAGGGACTTGCGGAGACGACACACCATACCCTTTTGAGACACCAAGAACCCTGGCGGCATTTTCATGTACACATCTTCCTCAAGATCGCCGTGTAGAAAAGCATTATGGACATCCATTTGATGAAGTTCCCAGTCTTTGGCTACTGCCACTGCCAACACCTGTCCGAATGGTGACCATCTTTGCCATCGGGGCAAAAGTCTCGTCATAGTCAATCCCCTCAACTTGGTGATTTCCCAAGACAACTAATCGGGCTTTGAAGCGTTCAACGCTCCCATCGAATGATATTTGATTTTATAAATCCACTTGCAACCCGGAGGCTTCTTCCCTGTCGGTAGAGGAGTAATGTCCCATGTTTCATTACTTTGGAGGGCCCGAATTTCACTAGCCATGGCATCTCTCCATCTAACATCCCGAACGAGCTTCAAAGAAATGCACAGGTTCTCTCTCTCGCATGAAGGGCTGCAAGAAAGGTTCGGTGGGGGAAGGAGAATTTAGCACAATTTAAGTACTTTGTCAAACTGTAAGGCATACCCGAGGAAGCTGAATGTGGAGTGCGAATTGAGGGACCGAGTTGTAAAGTGGTGTTAGTGACATAATCACGAAGCTTCACGGATGGCTTTCGTACACGAAGACCTTTCCCCGGGGATGCGAGGACAGTATGCTCCTCAGGAACCTCTAGTTCTGTCATCATAGAGTCGGTTTGTTCCGGTGGGAGAACGATCCGGGTGGGAGGCTCTTGTTCATGGCATTCGGCGTGGCCCTCCCCGAACTCGGTTGTGGGCACATCTTCTGTTGTGGGGTTAACGTCATCGGTCTCCACAACGTGTTCCGCATTGTTCATTGCACCAAGTCCAGGCAATGCTTCCTCGACAATGCCAACATCAACAGTAGGCAATCCTACCTCTGAATGTCTACTGTGGGCAAGAGAGGCAAACGGGAATTCATGTTCTACAAACTTAACATCTCTCGAAGTCCAGAAGACTTCTCTTTCCAGATCAAACAATTTCCAGCCCTTTTTTCGATTGAATATCCAACAAATACATTCTTGCGACTTCTACTTGCAAATTTGTCACCTTTCCTATCTTGGTTATGTGCATAACACAAGCATCCAAATACCCGTAGATGGTCATAAGTGGGTGGCTTCCCATTCAATATTTCATATGGAGTTTTTCCATGGAGAACGGTTGAGGGTGTACGATTGATCAAGTATCATGCGGTCAAAATGCATTCTCCCCAGAATTGAAGTGGAAGTTCTCCCTGAAATCGTAGAGCACGAGCTACATTTAGGATGTGTCGATGTTTTCGTTCGGCTCTCCCATTTTGCTGAGGTGTTCCAGTGTATGAGGTTTGATGGAGTATCCCATGTTGCTGAAAATATCGTTGAAGACACATAAACTCATTTCCATTGTCACTTCGTAATATTTTGACTTGTTTCTCGTATTGTCGTTCTATTAAGGCGATGAAATGCATTAAGGTTTGTGACACATCTTTCTTATTATTCAAGAGATATATCCACACAGCTCGAGAACAGTCATCAACCAAAGTGAGAAAGTAAGATGCACCACAAGACGAGGGAGTTCTATATGGATCCCATACATCACAATGTATTAAATCAAATATATTGGATGCTTGAAAATCACTTAAAGGAAATGTGTTTCTGCATTGCTTTGATCTCTCACACACTTCACACACACGAGTTGTATCCGTATTTCTATTCACGCTGTTCAGATGCGGAATTTTTCTAACAATCTGGTAGGCAGGATGTCCCATTCGCTTGTGCCAAATCTCTAGTTGATTTTCTGCATTGGTCTGATACGCCTTTATGCCACTCACACTACGATACCAATAGAGTCCCTCTTTTCGTTCACCCGCACCAATCAGCATCCTCGAAGTGTGGTCCTGCATTGCACAAAATCTATTAGTAAAATGTACTGTACATTTTACTTCATTTGTCAATTGTGATACTGAAATCAAATTGCAATTCAATTTCGGAACATATAGAACATGTTTAAGTTTCAGTCCTCCATCAAGGAAAACCGATCCTTCTTTGTTTGCCAGCACCAATTCACCATTTGGTAGTCCCACTGGGCACCCTTCCAAGGCTCGACTCTCCCTCAAGTTTTCTAGTGTTCCTGTCATATGATTAGAGGCGCCACTATCAATAATCCACAAGTCACATGCTTTCTTACCAGTCATCTTTTCAGCTTCATTTCCCTTGCGAGAATTCAACATTCGTTGTCAAGATCTCGCCATTGCTCATTACTCGAGTCCTGCGACTTCGGTTTTTCGGTTGAACCAACGTTATCTGCACCAGTGTGCGCCATATTGACGCGAGCCGTTCCTCCTTTTCCTCGGAAGGTTCCTGTTCTTTGTTGATTTTTTTCATCGTTTTTATCGGTTCGTGGTCTCTCTCCCCACCATTCTGGGTAACCAATGATCTTGAAGCAATTGCCTTTGTCATGTCCCTTCCTTCCACACTGCATGCAAATAACCGATTTTTCTTTCGCTTCATTGCGCAACTTGTTCCTCGGTTTCCGCTCGCATAGCCATTCCCACGATCATTCCTCGCTCTTCTTTAGACCTGGTGATTGTTCTCACCCTTTCTTCTTGCACCATGGTGCCATACACCTGATTCAACGAGGGTAATGGATCTCATTGCCAAAACATTTGACCGTGCAGTTCCATAGCCCTCATCATCTAGCCCCATCAAGAACTGATGAATTTTTTCTTCTTCTCTTCGTTTCTCAAGTTGCGTCATAATATTACACTTGCATCCCCCACATCTACACCGTGGGATTTGCTCGTAATTTGCCAGTTCATCCCACAACGTTTTCAACTTCCCATAATAGGAAACCATAGTCATTCCTTGTTGTTTGCATTCCGCCAACTCGACTTTAGTCGCTGGATTCTTGGTCCGTTCACGATCGAGAATCGTTCCTTGATGTCATCCCATAGGTCCTTTGCGTTTTCCATGTATGCAACAAGTGGAACGCAAACTAGGTTCTATAGTGTTTAGTATCCAAGATACAAGCATCGATTGAATTGTCCACCAATCTTCTATCTCAGATGTGTCTTCTTCGGGTTCCTTATGAGTTCCATCTATGAAACCCCATTTCCTTCGAGCCCGCAGAGATATCTTCACGGCCCTTGCTCATTCCTCGTAATTCTCTCCTCGTAATTGTACTCGTGTAATCACATTTCCAGGATTATCACTGACACTCAGATCGTATGGCGATGGTGTTTTCTTCACCGTCTCTCCTCTCTCTGCCATTTTAGAAGTACGACTGTGTTCTCGGGCCGTTGGATATCGAGTTTGGTTCGCTTCGATACCATGATAAAAATATTTCCAAAAACCCTCTCTTGTATTGAATATGATAAGCACAATATATACATGAAATACAGAAACATTCTAGGCTATAATTACGCTAACCATTATAGTAGGTATCCTAAATTTGTCTATTAACAGATATGACATTAATGTGCATCACTGTGCATCGCTGTCATGCCAAGCTAAATATGGAAAAAATTAATCAGGTAGAATCATGGCATGATACGGTATTTGTAATCGTATATTCTATGTTTATCAAGTTGTTAGAGGTGAAATATCTATGAAGAAATTTCTTTCTCTAGGAAGATGAATATGATGTCTAACTTTAAATATTTTGAACAATATTTATATCTGTAAAAGGTATATGTTTAGTTTGTCATTTTTAAATCACGTACTTTTATTCTGTGTAAGCCAATTTTTTAAGTTTACGAGGATTTCTTTAACTAATGTGAGTGTTTGATGATGGAGACCTTCTTGTACAACTTTTTTAGAGTTTACTCAAACATTGATAAGTTATGCTTGTCAAATTTCCTACCAAACTTATTTTTTTCCTATAGTATTGCATTTTCTTCTCAAGTTCATTTTTCACGTTCACTTTGCAACATTCATTCAAAATCCACTTCGCACTTGTTTTTGGGTAGTCATCTTTCCTTTCAAGTATAGATGACAATTTATAGTTAGTTGAGGGTTGGGGTTGATTCCTTGAATGAACTAGAATTTGAAGTTTCATTTTCCTCATTGGAGGAGTTTGGTTAAAAAGAAAGGTTGACATACAAATACTTTGGTAAAGTTATTGTTTTGATCAGTATAATTTGTGAAAAATGATATTTTCAAATTAGTGTAATTCCCTTAGTTAGCTTGAGACAATGTGACATTAAGTTGAAGGACTTCGTACAAGTATTTAATGAAATTGTTTTATTTATTATAGGAAACGTTGTTAAGTTATAAATTATATCCAACAACATTTTTATTATATTTTCCTTTTTTTATTTCTTATCTCAATATATTAAATTTCCATCTAAAATTAGGTTTTATATATATTTATAATTTGTTTTAGGTGTCGAAATAAGTCAATCTGTTTCACAAATTTTCACCTACAATTAGATTTTATATATATTTATAATTTTTTTAGGTGTTAAAATTAGTCAATCTATTTCACACGAGTTGATTTTTTAAGAATAAACAAGTTTAATCTAACTCACTTCATATTGAACAAAAATTTTACAAGGTTGAACTCATTACGAATTAATAGGTTAAATTGACTAATATCTATCATATAAATATGAATGCAATGAGTGTAATAAATATGTTGGATGTAATATATGTGATATAGTGAACACAACAGACGCAATAAAAAATTAAGACACAATAAAAATAATACACAAGTACAACAAACTTAATTAAATATAATTTTATTAATTTAAAATAATATAAATAAACAAAATTAGAAAAAATAACATAAATAAATGAAATGAAATTATTAATTATTTTTAAAATTTGAAATGTATTATGAACGGTGAGTCGACCACTTTGAACCTGATTAATTCATGATGTACCAGATTTATTTTGACCAATATAAAAAAAATGTCGAATTTAACCCATCTGATGACCTATTTACCCTATCTTATCATCCTTGAATTCATGCCGGATAGAATTGAAGTAAACATTTGAAGTGAATAAACGAGTCATAAATGTGATGAAGTATAGGAACTTAAAGTAGTTTTTCATTTTCTTCATTTGGTGTGGATTTTTTTTTCTTTAACAAAAATTGAAAATATTAAAAGAAGTGCTAACTAAGGTACCCCAGTGTCAGAAGCACGAACAAAAACAAATTAATATTTTATTAAAAGTATTAAAGTGTATAAAAAGATTAAATTATTTTTCAGCAGAATACATCCGTGTTGCTATTGCCTAAAGTTTTTATTTTTTTTTTAATTAAGTTAGCTTAAAATCTTGTTTTCAATTACTAAAATATGTTAGATGAATTAGTCATATTATCTATTGAAAAATGTAAGGATTATATGTACATAAAACTTCCACAAATAATGTTACTCAAAAATAAAAGAAAAAAAAATGAAAAGTATAGTAGATTATCATAAGATGAAGTCATAAACATAATTTTTTGCCAATATCCCTAAACTTTGGATGAGACTCAGAATGCAGTCATCGAAAACTACATATGCTAAAAGTCAATGAAAATTTATGAGGCAACTATAATGTTTTTGAGTTCCACTTTGAAAACAATTAATTAACCTGAAAGCTTGGCTTTCGCTTAGGCTAAAATTTCACAATAATTAGCTCTATGATTTCATCTATTAAAAATGATACGAAATAGTTTGTGACACAAGGCTTTTGAAGTGCAGCACAGAAGATCTAAGAATTTTTCAAAGAAGCACATTTGCAATTATTGTGTGAAGCGAAAGAAATTCTAAACCAATTAATTTAAACACTTCACCCATACATACCTAATTAAATCCCTGCCCCTACACACACACACATTGAGATGAGTCATAATAACCTTTGCATAAGGCAATATGAACAAATAAAAAGAACAGAGCAGAATCTCAGAAAAAATAATCCACCAACTAATCTTGTTAGCTCACAAAGCACTTATGATTATGGATAACCAAGTTGATTACTAGTGGACTGAATCAAATCAGACATACTTGGACTATAAGCACCAAAGCACCGACTACACGGTAACAGGCTAATTCTAATTGGTTTCTTTGAATTAGAAAAAAAAAAATAATTAGCCAGGGTTTTAATTAGTGATACCATATTCCACCTCATTATGCATGCTACAAAATCATTATCAATGATCATATTATGCACTCACATACGTTGTGGTACATGTTGGATCTCATCGTTGTGTGTCGGTTAACAACAATAATAATTTCATGAATATATGAACCAATGGGTTTAAAAAAATTACGAAAAAAATATCATATTATGATTAATGATATATCATGATGATATGTAGTTTATTTTTTTAACATGAAAAAAAAAACAATATATATATATATATATATATATATATATATATATATATATATATATATATAAAAGTTAGTGCAAATAGGTAAAAAGTGGAAATACAAATATGAGAGAGAGAAGGGGTAGGAAAAGGGGAACAAAAGCACCTTCAAAGAGGGCCCATAACATGTCCTCTCAAAAGACCCCAAGATGTGATTTTCATCTTTCTCCACTGCACTAACACATTCTTTTCTTTCACCTCTCCTTCCACCTCCTGTCTCATATTTCTCCTTCCACCGCTACCTATTCCAATTTTCACCCACCATGTCCGGCGAAATGCACAACGATTCAGCCTCATCGTCAAGGGCTACCGCGGCGGCCTCTGATCAGCGCCAGCAGCAGCCGCCGCAGGCCCCTCTGAGCCGCTACGAATCACAGAAGCGGCGAGACTGGAACACCTTCGGACAGTACCTGAAGAACCAGACACCCCCAGTTTCGCTTTCCCAGTGCAACTTCAACCACGTGCTCGAGTTCCTTCGCTACCTGGACCAATTCGGAAAAACCAAGGTCCACCTCCACGGTTGCATCTTCTTCGGGCAGCCCGATCCTCCGGCGCCATGCACCTGTCCTCTCAGACAGGCTTGGGGGAGTCTCGATGCGCTCATCGGCCGGCTTCGGGCTGCCTACGAGGAGCACGGAGGCTCCCCGGAGACTAATCCCTTTGGAAGCGGAGCTATTCGCGTGTACCTTCGTGAGGTCAAGGAGTGTCAAGCGAAGGCAAGAGGGATCCCTTACACCAAGAAAAAGAAGAAGAAGAACCAACTTAAGGGCCCTCATCATGAGCCTCCAAAGTCCTTCAAGCAATTGGCCACTTGAGATTCATCATGGTAATTTTCTCGTACCATATAATACCAATGATTAATTAGTTTCTTGATTTATGTTATGTTTCAATTTATATGCGACAAACCACTTGTGTGTGTAGATAGGACACACAGTGATTATTTGTGGGTCGGTAGGTAAATTAACAAAGGGCATCACTATACATATATATATATATATATATATATATATATATATATATATATATATATATATATATATATATATAAATAAGTGATATACTCGACAAACAATTGGGAAATTCAAAGCTTTTTTTATAAAAAAATGGTAGCTATGGAAATACTATGGAATATACAACTATACATACCACAAACCCTAGAAGCATAAAAAAAAAACCCTAAGGTTCCATGGTGGATTGAGAAATTGTTTGCGTAGAGTAATATAGTAGCTAAAGACTGCAAAGAACAATAATTAGTCTAGAAAGGATACCCTCTCTCTCTCTCCATTGTCTCTTTTTCACTGTCTCTTTCTCTCTCTCTTATCATTCAAAACACTGTTATTGCAGTTTCCTAATTAAATAGTTCTCAGGTAGGCACTTTATGCTGATTTCGGGCCTATTTCTGATTATGCTAGATGTCTTTGCTCCCCATGGCCATGCGAGCTTCATATATGCATACGTTGCATGTGATTCATACAAACTAACGTAGAACCTGAAACGTACTTCAATTCAGTTATTTATTTTAAACGAATATGTGTTTTAATTAATAAAACAGAACCCTTCCCCTTAAGACAATTGTACGGTAGTGTGGTCCATAAAAATTGTGTCACATTAGAAACAAGGTAGAGAAAACTTAATTGTTTTATCTGTTTGTCTCTCTCAGCATCCACACAAACGTTGGTTTGTTCAGTGATGGACACATGTGTGCTTAGAATGTGTACTAAATGAATGAATCCATTTGTGAATGTGAGGAGAGATTACACGAAAATGACCTTGGACGTTTCCTTTTTGTTTGACTCTTTATTATTAGATTGTCTATATATACGTATTGTCTCTTTAAAAATACCCTTCAAAAATCTCCATAAGTATATTCACAGATATTTTCTACAAGTAGAAATGAAGGTTATATACAAATCTTGTCTTTCAAATAATAAAAATAAAAAGTACATAATGTAGATAGAAAAATAGATTAATCATACACTCAGCTTACCAGATTGTTCTGTCGGAAGGATATCCCAGTTTGTCGTTAAGGTTCGGATCATACATGCATAACTATGTAAGTGCGCATGAATGTGTCTGCTTCTAAAAAAGTTTTGAAATCACTACGTGTTGAGTTTATTATGTTTTAAATTTTCATTGGGCCACAGTGGTTAGTCTCTCTCCCTCTCTGCCTCTTTCTACATATACTTTCCATGTCCATGAAAGGTTTCATAGAATGACCCTGAATTTGGAAAGTCGATGCTTACATCTTGAAACTCATCTTCGAGCATCTGTAAAAAAATATGTTTTCTTTGCCATCAATTTCAATTTCTTAGAAGAACATAGAATGAGTGACTTAGTAGAGTATATAATAAACAAATATTTACTCGAAATGACACTCTCATACCACTCATCGTTGTCCCATGATGTTATATCCTGAGCAGGGAGAATGTTGGCTTCCTATAAACATTGTCTCACGGTTGGTAGAGAATTGTGTCCATGGCAAAGCATACCGAGATAGATGAGGATGAGCTTAAAATGGGAAAATCTTATCATATACACTTATTTTTCTTATCATCTTCTACTTCATTTCCTCCATATATTTCTGTCTCTTGTATTAACTCACTTGTCCCTTTATCATTTCCCCTTTCTACAACTTTCTTATCTCTCTCATCTTTCCAACCAAATTAGGGGTACTTCATGTAAAACCAAATCTGTCTGTTATTGTGATGTATAAAAAAATATTATAAATTTAAACCAAAACCAATCCAATTAATACCATAGAGTTTTATTTATGTCACAGTGCTATGAAAGATATTTGTCACACATTTTTTAAGTTTTGATAATATATATACACTATCATTACTTTAATTATCTAAAATATAAAAAACAATGATATAAATATATACGACCTAATTATAACACTACTACATAAGATTATAAGAAAATTAAAATTACTGAAAAAGAAAGACAAGACAAAAGTGCAAAAAAAAGTTAAGTTTTAAAGTCTAAGATATATTAATATAAGCATTAAAATAAATAATTGATTCAGGTTAAAAAAAGAAAGATAAATATGGTAATTTTGATTTCAATTTGAACTGATGAAAAGAGAATCATCAATTTAGTAAGTTTGACTCAGATTATCAAGTCAATTCAACATAACGGAAGTCAATCTCAAAATAGTATATTTGCATATTAAAATTTTGGTTTTAAAAAAATTACATAATATAGAATCTAACATTTTTGCTTTACATGATTTTTTATATGTACATATACCAAAAATAAAAAGTTAATTCATTAAGATACTACAAATAAGTTAAATTTAATGTGTTAACAATATTAAATTGTTGCATATATGATTAAAAACAGTATTTTTTATAATAATTAATTTAAAATATAATTTAAATTTGAATATTAGCTGCTAGCATTAATAAAGTTGTACTAACAAATGTATGAAAACTAAACATTAAATCTTAAAATATGTTTTTATTGGAGTATGAATATTTATTTTTAATTTTTAGAAAAAAAATTAACTGATAATTTTCTCTCTCTTTTCTTTTCTTTTTTTCATTTGTGTGATCCATAGTAAGCTTTCGACTATTTGAATTTAGAGATTGAAATTTATAATTAAGTTAAAACATTATATTCTTTAAAATTGATGTATCCCATATCTGAAGAAAATTCTCCATAAAAACTTTTAAGATATAAAAAAATAATAAAATAACCTTTATAAATTAATTACCACATAATCTAATTTTAATGTTTAGGAAATAAGTAATTATTCGTGTGCAAATAAAATAGAGCTACCTTTCTACATTTCATAGCAGCTTGAATATTTTATTTGAGCGTCAATATAGAAAATGGATCAAAATGTACATATTATTCAAATGTTGATATGTTAATTGAATCAATAATTAATAAATTTAGAAAGTCCAATGATCATTACAAAATTATTATATTTTTTTCCCTTTTTCTTAAAATATTAAAAAATATAATAAAGTAATTTTTTATAACCACTATAAAAATTATTTTATAGTAAATTACTTATATTCTTGTAAATATGTTTGTATTTCAAACAAGAGACTTATAATACCCATATTTATATATATAATAAATTAATTATCAAAAGTAATTTTGTTTACATCATATAAAACCATCCAATCTTATATTGATAAGAATTATTAAGTCAGAATAAGACTTGTTTACATCCGAAACAAGTCTTCATAACTGACCCATTTTTCATGTGCTACTCACATGTAAAATATTTTTTTTACATTAATTTTTTTATTAAATTAATAAAATATTCAATATAAAAAAGTAATGAAATTTTTGAAATTAAAATAATTCTTTTATATCAAATCTCATACTCTTCTTTCAATATCAGTGTTAACCCGGTAAAATATTTTCGTTGTTGGGTTTTTTTTTAATCTTTACACGCATTTTATCATTATATCAAAAATTCATTTACCTCTCATAATGTAAATTGTTCAACATGAGATTTGACAACAAATTTAAAAAGTCATCAATGACATTTTAAGTTTAATCATTTTAATTAATATTTACGTCTTTGTTAATATTTATTGACTAGAGTTAATCAATATTTTTAAATGTCATCATTTTTCATTGATTCTTATCATTATTCATAAGGAAAAAAAAACTATAAAATATTTTATATTTATATAATAGCTTCATTTTTCATATCTTAACAGTATTCATCTCATCGTGAATATTGAATATTGATTTTTAAAAGTTAAATAATATATTATTAATAAATAATAAATAAATATAAAAAGATAAAAAAATAATATAAATATATATTTAATTATTATATATATATATATATATATATATATATATAATTATAAAACTTTAAAGCGACGAGCTTATGTAACATATAATTTATGTTTGGTTATAGAAGTTGTCATTTTATCTCATAAATTCTTGATTTTTTAAGCTGTCTGCAGAAATATTTAAAGTGGAACTAATACCCTCTCACCATCATACTAACTTAATATAGTTGTGCATCTTTTTTTCTTTCATCTCGTTACTAACATGATAATTGTCATTATACGATTTCATATAGTTATTATTTCACTTCAAATATTTATATGATGAAACGTTAACAATTTAGTTATCAACATTATTGTGGGAAGAAAATTACTAATTATTTTATTAAAGAATATTCTATAAATATTAAGGCTAATATATGTTGTGTGCAGAAATTATATTATCGTTATTGTTTGAGTTTACAGCTAAATTAACATTTATATGTCAATATATTCTAATTAGAAAGGCCACTCTTTGCAAGACAGTGAACATATTCTATAAAAATAAAATAGATTTATTAATCTTTTGGACTTTTGGTTACCCCTTGTCAATAGAAATTGATCTGTTAGTACAGTTATTACAAATATACTATATGCTTTAATCCGCTCTTAATCTTACAGTTTTATTATAAATTTAAATTTTCAAATTTTTAAATTAAATAATTTTAATTTTTCATTAACATACTATTCCATTTTTAATGAAAAATATTAATATGTATGTTAGGATTACATAAGTAAAAATTTATTATCAAACTTTAATATTAATATCTTATTATGTAACTAAGTGATTGACATATGATCAGTTATTAATATATATGAATTGTTTTTGTTAGTAATTATATTACATGTTAATAATAAATAAAATATAAAATTATATAATCACACAACTATAAAAATATTATATTTTTATAGAAAGTAAAATTATATAATCACACAACTATAAAAATAAAAGTAGATGTAAACCTAGCTAGTTTTATACTATAAAAATACGAGGATATATATAGATTTTCTACATGCATCTAAATTAATTATTAATATGATGCAGATATCGTACTATTAATTAACATCTTAAACAGCTATGCTTAAAAGTTTTATAAAGTATTGCACTGCATATCATGTCATGCATCTTGCTACTGAAAAGTACATTCTCACGCAGAAGAGTATTGGCAAGTGGTAAAACTTAATTATAACATACTTTATTAATAATTATAAATTATTAAAAAAATAATCAAGATAAAATTCATTAAATAAGAAGAGAGATTTATCAGAACAAAATCTATTAGTTTAAAGAAACTTTTATGAAACAAAGTAGGTTAAAATTTGTGTGGGGTAAAAAATTGGCTTGATAACATATCTCATACTTGCAATAAATAATTTTAAGTATATAATATTTTACATTGGATTAGGTTGACTTAAAAAAAAAAAAAACATAATTCTTCAGAAGATTAAAGAAAAAATAGGAAAGATTTAAATAAAGTTGTATACCATAAATTCTTGGTAGTAGACACTGTGATGTGAGTATAGATTAAATTTTAATCAAACAATGAGAAGTATATTATAAAAAAATTAAAACCAAAAGGACTCAAACTTCTATATATATATATATATATATATATATATATATATATATATATATATATATATATATATATATATATATATATATATATATATATATTTTTTTTTTTTTTTTTATTCGATACAAGACCTTGAATTTATTTTGCTAACCTTTTCTATAAATATTTTTATGAAAAGGAAAAAAATAAAATACATATCTTTATAAATTTAATTTAATATGTATTCATTAAAAATAATATTATAAAAATATATGTAAAAACTTTTATAGATTAATTTATGTATAAACTAATTTTAACTGATAAAAAAATTATTTTTCTTTTGTTTTAAGTTCTTAAGGATAAGCTTATCCAAACCTTTATCAATTTGTAGTATTTATAATGAGTTTATATGTTTGTTGATATAGTTCTGAATTATATGCCTTTTTTTTCTTTAGGATTGGAGGTTTTTATAGTTTCCAAGGCTTTCATTCTGAGAACTGGCCTTGTAAAATTTTAAAATACCAAGGGATCAAGTATTCTCCCAGGAATGAAAAATTATTCCTATTATTGCTATAATCAGTATTAAATATGTGTTTAGGAAAATTTTATTTAATTGGTAAATGAGTTAATTTTAATTTGCTGAGAAATCAAATTTTTTTCTTATATAGAAGTGATAACATCTCGTCAATAACATTATAATATATATAAAATTGAATTAGATATCTTTCCGTTTACGATCCAAATGAAAATCTCATTAAAACAAAGGGAAGATTAATGATTTCATAAACTAATAAAGACCAAATACCTTGTTAATCATCTAGCTAAATTAAATAAACATATAGTTTAAGGGTTGCAAAAAAAAAAAAAAAATGAAATGTACATTTTACGAAATTCCTAATTAACAAAACGCATTATACAGTTTTGTGCCAGATGCACCATGATGTGTTTTATTTCACAAAATGTATATTACATGCATTTGTTTCAATAAAGATTAACATTGCCATGTTTATATTTGTACTTCATTTGGTTCAAATGTGTTCGCGCCATATCTATATACCGAATCTCTTTTGAGTATCTGACAAGTTACTATGCAATTTCTCATGTTTGAAATGCATATTTGCACACATAAAGGTTAAATTTTTAGAAAATGCTTCAGTGTTGCAAAGGAAATTTCAATAGCGATTTCTCACTATGAGTATGTGGGTATATAGAACTAGATACTATAATATCAAAAGGATGAGATTGTATTGTGTTTTTAACAAGTCAGTTTTGCTGATTACTCTTTGCATGCAGGGCCTGACGAAGACTTAGGATTTAATTCGCCAAAGTGAAAGAGCATGTCCTTAAAGTATCATGATCTCTACTGCTTCGACTAAAAATTGTGACAGAAAAATATTGAAATTTCGTTACTTATAATTAGTACGTAGTTGAACATCAGAATAATCCTTTTGGAGCAAGTTTGGTCCGAGTATAGGTCTTAAATATATATATACATATATGTTCAACCTTGTAAGTTCTTATCAAATATTAGACCTCTTTCCCAAAATAGAAATGGCTAGATTTATAGACATTTACTATTTCATACTGATGTCATGTTATACTACTGTCACGCATCCATACACATAAATGGTCCCGAATATTCAATAATTAAAATCTTCATCAGAATCTCATAACAAATCATGAACTTCTCAATCCCTTACATAATTCTGAAGCAGCAGTTTTTCTGCTGATATTTTTGAAGCTGTCAACAATGAGATATCTGATATGGTTGCTGCATTCGAGGCATTGTATTGGTAGAGTTGCGTTTAAGATATCCAGATACTGGGCTTCATTTTGTTTGCAATGAACTGTATTAAACAGATCTTCATGTTTCTCGCCATTTATTAACTTAACTGTTCAGGAAAGCCATGTTTCTTTCGGGGCTTACTTCGAAAGTAAATGATAGAAATCATATTTGAAAACTTGTCAATGTCATTTAGTTTTTATGAAATTATTATCTTTAAACAAGAAAAAACTCTAATCGAGATTTTTATTCGGATTGGGAATTGGGATGCTTTGCTTTTTTTTTTTTTTTTTTATTATTAGACAAGAACCCACACATCTTCTCATTTACTGGCTGCTTACATGTTTATTTTGTTACATTAAAAACTATGATTATAATGATGTTAGAACTTACGTTAAAATAATAACTGATATAAAAAATTACGTTGGTTTATTAAAATAGCACCATATTTTTTTAAAATCAGATATGCTACCGTCAATGTACATAACGCATTCTACAGTATATATTCTTAAACAAATATTTGAAAAAGCAAAACTTAAAAAGAAGTGGTTGACTAAACTTGAATTTCTTAAATATAGAAGAAAAAAATATTGTTGGGACATCACCTTAAATATCAACCTATCACCCGAGAGAATTGAAAATCTTCTATTCTTTTGTTGTCATGTGCACACTAGGCATGAAAATTACATACACTACATGTGGAGACTCCTTCCGAGTTTGACAGAAAAAATTTGAGTTGACTGGGGGCGGAGGTGGATTTTCTCCACTTTAAAAAGTCGGGGAGAAGAGATGGGTAATGCAATCTCCACCAGGACTCGTCTCGGTCCCGACTTTATATTTAAATTTAAATTTTAAAATATTAATATTTTAAAAGTATTTCATTTTCTTTTTTTATTACATATAAAGTCATTTTTTTATATTTGTTCAATTTTTATTTTTCCCCCACTTTTTAAATTTTTTTATCTTTTTCAATCTTTTATATCAATTAATTTATTATATTATTCTCTCTTATCTTTCAATTTTTCACATTTCCTTAATCTCTCCCATCAATTTGTTTTTTTTTTCATCTTTTCAACCAATTTGATGAACACAAAATTAATTTTTTTTCTTTATCTTTTTCTAAATATTTTACATAAATCTTAGTAGTAACTAATATTAGTTTATTTATAATTTATATTTATTATGTCATATTTTTTATATTATTATGTTTATTTATCATATATCAAATTTTATCTTAATAAAATAATTGTATTTTAAAGGATTAAAATGAATTAATAATTTAAACTTTTATTACTTCAAACTAATTAAATAAGAATTAACTTATTAAATATTTCCTTATAAACTATATATTTCATATTTTTAAATGACAACTTAAAAATGAATTAACTTATATATATATATATATATATAATTAAATGTTTGAATACAATATTATAATAATAATGTTATAAGTATTCAAATATTTGAATACACTCGTTATAATAATAATAATAATAATGTTATAAATATTAGATAGATATATATAAATAATGATTAAATATTTCTTTTACATATATATAATTTAATATAAATATAATAAATTAAAATGTATATTTAATTAATAATAATTATAAATTATAAATATTTATTTATATATAAAAATACATAATAAAATTAATTTATTATAAATGTAATTATATTTTTAAAAATAATATAAATCGGAGACGGGACTGGGAACCTGAAACTCAGCGGAGACGGGACGGGAACCCGAAACCCAGCTGAGACTGAAATGGAGGAAACTTAATTTCTAACCCCAACGAGAATCAAGAGCTGGGACAGAGAATATTAAAAAATCGAGAATGGAGACGGGGACGCAAAACCCACCCCGCCCCGTTGTCATGCCTGGTACACACACAAAATTCCTTATACTTATTATATTATAGTCATGCATGCATGGGCATTCCTTATTTTTTAGTGCACGAGATCACAAATGCAAACATGCATCAAGGTGTTTATGGCTTGTTTGCATAATTAGTTAATCAATAAGCTTTTAAAAAACTATAATTTTTTAAAATATGATAATTTTTAAAAGGAAACTCAGTGACTAAACACAGTTTTGGTTCATTATTTATCACCATGCTCGGGTTTCATTTCTTTTTTTAGGAACACCACTACCCCCTAGTTTTTGGTAACAAATAGGGTTGTCTACACCACAATCCATGTGACGAATGAGCTTTTCAAAAATCCAAAACACCCATGTAGACCAGAAACAAGTAGAAAAGTAGATGCATTTTAAAAAACTCCAACTATGTCTTGGACAAAGATGACCAATGGTTTATTCAACCATGAATATAGATTGCATGTCAGACAGGGATAAATAATCTGCGCTTACACTGTTGAGTAAAATTCTTTATATTAATCGTGAGTTAGATTTTGAAATAGGGGGATCAAATGAAACATGAGCTAAATAATTGAGAAATTGGTTCGAACAAGATACACATTCTTACACGATTTGAGATTGTTTTCTATAATATTAGCTACATTTAAAAAACAGAAACATATAATCGTTTATACACATTATTTGTTTTCACTTTCCAATACCTGTGTTTTTATGTAAAAAACTGAAAGACAATGAACTTTATGTTGTTTTGGTTATTAAAAGCGCAAAACCTTCTTTAATATCTTATCTCAGCGTTTTGAAAGAAACAATCAAGTAGTGAAACGAGACAAGGAAGGACATTTGGCATAAGAGTGTTATACATAGGAGCAAATTCTATATCGGAGCCAAATTAGGCCTAGCACAGTTGCTGATTTAATTTATAAGGACTAATAACAAATAAAAGGCTAGCTAAAAGAATCCAAAATTACTCCAGGATAAATTTCTATAGGAGATATTCCCTCATGACAGTATATTAGCTGAAGATATGTACTTTCCCACGACTAGACCCAAAGCAAGACAGCTTTTCGAGCACCATCATCCAACCATCGCCCACTTCACTTGCTAGCTATACATATCTGCACCAATGTACAACTTTGTCAAAACAGTTCAGCAGAGCCGTGAGAGGTGTAAATTAAGATATGTTCAATCTCAAATTAACATTACTTTCTAAATACCAAATATTTAGAACGAAATAACAATCCACAACAACTTTTTGGGTATTATTTTACTAGTTAGATAGATTAGGTCGTAAATCACCAACATTCCTCCAACCATAAAATAATGCTGTGTTTCACGTCAAAAGAAAAGGAGACATTTACTTATTGTATTGAACAAAAAAAAAAGGATAAATTCTTCTTTCTAAAGTGACACCTTATCTTGAGCAGATGGATAATATATATACATGCAATCAATTTTAAGTAAAAAACATAAATGCCTTAGTAGAAATATTTATCCACGTGCAATCAAGAGCATAAAAACATAAGATTCGATAAGAATTCCAGATTTTAGTACCTAAAGATATTTGTAAATGCTAACCATGGATGATAATAGGAATTGTTTATCCGTCCTAATGGGTTGCATTTTACCTAGTTATCCCCAGATCCATCATCCTTGTTTACCATTTTATGAAATGACACTTATTCTAAACATATCTGATACTAACTAAACAAGCCATGAGTAAACCAAAAAAACTTGGATTGATTAGTAATCTGAAGCAGTTGTCTTGCTCAGCTCAGCAAAATAAATATGATGACGCAAGGTTACAAGGGTTTGGTTTTCTATTGTTGAAAAGGAACCTAACCTACATTTACCAGTAAGTAACTAGTTCTTGCTTTTCCATTTACATGCTTAGGAATGAAAATAAAAAACACTTCATCCCATCAAAACCATGAATCACACTGTCACTGCTACCCTTAGAGAAAAAAATAACTAAAACCCCAAAGATCATCTATATCCTTATTTGTTGAATGATAGTATTACTACAAATTATGCACACATACATAACATCCTATTAGCATTTTTCTTAAACCCATAACTATTAGAAAGTTGACACTTGGTAGCATTGGCATGAAAACGAATCAAGTGAATTTTATAAGGGAGTAAAATTACCATTACTCAAGCAAAAACAAAAACAATCCTTCATTTTTTTTGTCATAAAAGTGTTATAAACTATAACCCTTCCACATAATTACTCATGAGAAACAGGGTAAGAAGATAAGATAACCTCAATAAACAAAGGTATTATTACCATTTTCCAGTTCTGTTCCTTTTCCCCTATAAGAAAATCAAACTTGCACAAAACCCTATACCTTCTAAACCAGTAACTCACCGTTCTCCTTCGTTCTTCAGGCAAAGAATGTTTCATACTATTCATAGTTTTATATGAAGATATGTCCAAACTACATATTTAATATAGGAAAAATGGAGTGGTAAAAAGGATCAAATGGAATAAAGACAAGTGACCAGAAGCCAACCCAACTGAGGGATAAAAGCCACCAGCAAGCCGCAGCTAGCATCAAACTTTCATCTACACACTTCAAGTTCTCCGCATAGGACCATCCTAAGGATCCAGGTCATCACTACTTCAGTAAAGGACAAGTGCAATCTTGCTGAATTTTAATTCATGCACATTAGATGCTTCTCTAAAATAGTCTCCTAACTTTTCTGGTATGCTGAATAGCACGTAATAATCAGAGGAAAAAAAAAAAAAGCTGCACCATGCAGAAACAAGAAACAAAAACAACCAAGCTACAGTTTCGATACCTTGATCCTACCCTTGCTTTTCACCTCCATAGCAATTAGGGATGACAAAGTGGCAACTGGATCCATTAACTCATCATATAAATGTAATCTATCAACTTAGCCATACTAGTAATTGTTGAGCTAGATAAATGGTTACATATTTCTTCAATATTTGAACAGTGCAGATAATAGATGCAGCTTCCAGCCAGACTCCACCATTGCCTATTTCTTTTGAGTGTAGATGATAAGTACAGATAACAAGAGAGGACACTGAAGGTTTTCCTTTGAGAATTAAACTACATGGAAGTGTTGGAGCTGTGTGACATCACTCGTAACATGTAACTGAGTTGGAATGCAACTGGACAGAGATAGGCTCATTACGGGAACAAGTGATCTATTTAGAGTTCATTCAAAGTTTCTCACTTCAGTAAGATTGTACCCAAACACACTATAAACAGACTCGTAAACCCACGGTCAATAGATGACCAGGCAAACTGGATAGAGGGCAATTTAAAGTTCCTCACTTCAGTAAGATTGTGCCTCAACTTTTCAGATTCACGCATCCAAATAACCATTTCAACAGGAATCAAGAACCCACAAGTGACCTTAAATTTATAAAGTCTACACATTAAAGTCGTTTTGTAAGAATGAACTACAAAAATGGAATTCATTATTATAGTTATACTAAACAAGACAAGTTACTAGATAACATTCATAAAGCCTTTCTTGTTATCGAAGGGATGACGACAATATTTCTCAATGTGGCCGAGAAATCTTGAGTTATCAACTGTTAGTTTTAGTTAACATATAACCATAATCATATTTCTAATATCCATCCACTAAGTTGCTGCATGGTAGTGTTTCCAATCCCCTAAATCAATATCATTATGCCAGAAAATATCCACGAGCTTAATCATTAACATGTTTCACCCTTTTTACCTTACAACTACCCAAAACTGCATCACATTTATTAAAGTTGAAATACAGCACACATGTAACACACTCAGTTCAGCACTGCATTTACGAGAGCAGAAACAGAGAACCAATTTACCATGCTTGGCTGTATTTCAATCTGATACAAAAGGAAAGTGAAATAAAACATTAACAACAACCGATGAATGCAGAATTAAAGAACAAAGCTTTGAATGTGAGAATTCTTCAACACACTACTACCACAAAGAAAGACAAAAAAAGTATGCAGACCTAAACTCATCTACATGCAGAAGTTATTGGCCAATGTGTGATTTGTATGTTTTGAACACCAGTTCAATGAACCAAACACCAATCGATCCTTGAGTTTATAAAAACTTCAAGCTAACTTACAACATAAGAAGCCAAACAAAAAAGAACAATATAGGACACTTCAGTCAAAATCTTTAACAGAACACCCACTTTAGTGTCAATGTCACCAGAAGCTTAAAAAAGTAATTATATACTAAACAAACAGCAGAATCCAGTAAAAGCTTTAAAGTTAAGAGGACTACCTCAACTCAAAGCCTCAACCATTTATATAGAAAAACAGTTCATAAAAAAATATCTGACCATAAACTATGATATAAAGAACCTGCCAAAACGAAGTACTAAAGTGCACCACTTGCTAGTAGTATATTTAATTGCAGAACTACAAGAAAGAACCAATTCAGAACATCCAGTGAAACCCAAGAGTCTGAAACCAACATACAAAACCTAATTTCCTTCTCCCGTAAAAAAAAAAAAAAAAAACTGATTGAAGAATCCCCTGGCAACCCACTATCCTCAAGTCCAAAACATGATTCGTTGAAAAACCAAACATTAAAAAGTACAACTTGTCATCAAATCAAGCCAAATAGGGAAATAAGGCAGAAAGAAATTGTATCTCACCGTTAGAGCCAGATCGTTTCCCGCGCTTAATTCTCTCGAGCTGAACCTGTGTGTCCATAAACATTTGCATCCTCTGAACTTCAAGATCTTTAGCAAACTGCATCCTCTGTTTCTCCAAATCCACCATCTGCCTCAGCTTCTGCCCCTCCACTCTCTCATACACTTCCCCAAACCTCTCTATCGCCTTCGCCAACCTCCTCATCCCTTCCCTCTCCTTCTCCCCTTCCTCCACCTCGCTACCCCTCCCTTCATCTTCATCCTCCTCGTCCTCCTCCACATCCTCCGCCTCCTCCTCCTCCTCTTCCTCCTCCTCCTCGTCAGCCTCCGCCGCAGCCGCAGCCGCTGCCACGGCGGAGTAATTCCTCCTGAAGTAACCCTCATCCATCGCCGCGGCCGCCGCAGAGCGCTTCTGCGGCAGCGCAACGGCCGTCGGTGTCACCGCAATCGCAGGCGAGGAGGAAGGGTTCTTCCGATGCGGAAGCAGCGGAAGAGCCACAGGCGGCGATGGAGTAGGCGAGGAGGAAGGTGGTTTCTTGGCGTTGAAATTAGGGCCAATCAGAGCGTCCAGTCGTTCGTAGAAAGGCCAGGAGGAAGAGAGAGTACCGTTGGAAGACGAAACCCTAGCCTTCTCGATCTTGTACTTTTTCTTTATGGTGTCGATGCGGTTCTTACACTGGACGTCGGTGCGGTGCGTCTTCTTGGTATGGCCATGGAGCGCGTTGACGGCGTCGGCGACGTCCTGCCAGTCCTTCTGGCGGAGGTTGCCTCGGTTGAGCTCGAGGTAGCGGCGACCCCAAGCGTCGACAAGGGTGGAGGAGGCCTCCTCGGACCAGCAGTCCTCGCGGACGGGAACGGGGCGCGACGGCGGCGCGATGGAGTCGTTGAAGTCGGGCATCGGAAAACGGAAATTAGGGTTCGGGGAAGAAGAGAGAGAAAGAGAGAGGGAATGGGGAAAGAGAAAGAAGAGAGAGAAAGCGAAACGGCAAGGCGAAAGAGTGGGAAGGGTGGGGGATAATACGGTACGGTCGCCGGGGAGGGGCGCGTGTTGTTGGGGGAACCCCCAGTGTGTGAGTGGCTCGCGTCATCGGATCGGCTCGGCTTGACCGCTACAACTACTACTATCGGAAACACCCAATTATTTTCTCAATTTTAAATTTCAAATTTTATTAATTAATCAATCAATGCATATAATCTACTATGTCCTTATTCCATTGCCAATGCCACTTTTTTTATTATTAATATAAATAATAATTTATACAGGAAAATATAATATTCTCATACTTTCAATGTGTTTTGAAATTTTGAGGAGTGAGGGTTGGACGGGAGGGCGAGGCGCGTTGTTGCCGACTTAACTTGCGGTGTGTGACGGCTCCAAATTCCGTTTGGCATTTTTCTTCTTTTCTTTTTAATTTATTTTTATTTTGATAATATTTTTTTGGCAAAGCATTCAAAATAAGGAGAGGGCCTTAGAGATTAAGAAGATAAGATTAGTAGGTGTTTAATTAAGAATAAGATTAAGGCCTTAAGCCCGCTGGTCATTGGCGAAGATTAAGATTCAGTGTGGGTGTGATCTATAATATATACCTTGCGTTGCGTCTACACTCTTTTTCCGTTTTGTTATCTTTCCTTAAATAAACACGCCGTGACCCGTGACCACTCCGATTCCAACCAACTGCTTATTTTCTTCGTTAATCTAAATACTTAAATAAAAGTAAATAAAATTAACAAATGAAATAACACGTTTAAAAGAACTCTAATATATACAAAATTAATTGTAATTTAATTAAAATCAAAATTCTTAAATTTTTTATTTATGTTGCAAAGAAAGTGTGAATAAAATAATAAAAATAATTAAAAATAAGAAGATAAAATATAAAAAAAAATAATTTTTATTATTAACTTTGTATGTTATAAAATATTATAGCCTTTAAAATAAAATTGTAAAAGGAAAATTTGGAATTATATCAAAAATTTAATTTCAATTAAAAATAAATCGTAAAATCAAATTCATGTAAATTGTTAACAACGACTTAATTGATTATATCAATTTAGTACGTGTGACGGTTGCCTGCTTATATTAATGTTTTTTATTTAGATTTTAAAGTTTAAAAATAAGATTTTATTTAAAGGTTATTTTTTAAATTAAAATTCTCACAATTAAAAATAATTTAGTTGAATTAATTTTTATTTTAAATATATTATTTATGAAATTAATTCTATTTTTTAATTTTCTAGTTATTACTTATTGATTTATTACTCAGAATAAAATTTTACAAAAAGTTTGTTACATATATTTAGTTGAAACAATAATTATAGTTAAAATAAAATTTGGTTTTCTTTAACATTGATTTATTACTCAGGATAAAATTTTAGGTCCACCAATATAACATTTTATTAGTTTAAAATGTTGTAAAAATATCTCTAAAGTGATAAAATTGTAACTTTCTAATCTTTTATATTTAGTTTTATGAAAATTTATAAATGTAAAATGACTCGTAAGATTTTATACTGACAATAATATAAGATAATAATTAATATCATGATAACAAAATATATAATAATAATTAATAAAAAATCATATTATTTTATTTTAATGTAATATTGAATTATATAATGTATAAATATGATATATCAATATTTATTAATTACTTAAATCATATAAATATATATAAAAATATTTATTAATTACTTAAATCATATATGAAACATCTTTAGCGGAAGATTAAGGATTATATTTCAGTATGTTTAATTTCTCATCATTTAAGAATATAGATGAAAAGTAATTTATATATATCATTTTTTCTTATTATTAATTTTTTTTACTATTTTTCTTATCATTTAAGAATATAGATAAAAATAATTTATATATATCATTTTTTAACATTTTTTACTATTTTTCTTAAGAAATTATTTAAATTTGCATGAAACTTATTTTTTGTAATTTTTATAAAAAAGTTACAAAAAAGATTTTTATAAAATATGAGAATTTTTAGTTATGTTTTAACCTATAATTTAAAAATTATAATTTTTATAATTTTTAATTATTTTTATAAAATATAAAAATTACGATAAACTATAATTTTAAAATGCATAATAATTCCTATATTAAAATTTTTTTCTAATAATATTATCATAAAATATAACAAGTGATGGGTAAACTAATAATTAAATATGATCTTTAATCTAACGATCAAATATAAAGTAATCTCATACTATAAACATGTTATAAACTAAATACTGAAGCGCACTCGAATTAGTTATAATGATGATGTCCCTTTTAGAGCACTATTGATCTTATCGTCTTCCACCTGAAGAACACCTGTATTTCCCTCTTGATTTTCTCTCTTGATGGGGATAGAAAGAAAAGAACGGGAATGTAACTGCGTTCTGTCTGGGTGCTCCCAGAAGGGACCATGACCCTTTATATAACGAGAATTAGGTTAATTACTTAAATTTTAGTATTTCCAATTTGGCCCCTCATCAAATTAGAAATTACTTTATGGTCTCTACACAATTTTATTTTCATGACATATGTCTTTAGCCAAACCTTTTTAATTTAGTCAGATCACTTTATTATTTGGCTTAATAAATAATGACCCCAACACATTTAAATATGTATCATATATATACATGACCCAAATTTTGACAACAATCTCCCACTGGTCACAAATATATATGTCCTTACAAATGTGTTAGACTTTATGAGCTCAAAATTGTCATTATATTCCTTTAACATATTCCAAAAGTTTTGTCCATTAATCATATCAGGATATAGAACCAAACCAGCTTTTCATTGCATCATCGCAACTAAAACCAACAATGATTACTCATCCTGACATAACCAAATGACATGGATTCATCATGAAATGTGTAGCATGAAAAATTACGTGAAAGTGATTTGTACACGTCTATTTTCAACTGGTCCAAACTTTAACTTATCGAGATCGATATAATAACCTTAATGTACAAAGTGTAATGAATGAACAAAAAACCGCATATCTATAGATAACCAAATATGTCCAAAAAATCAATGTATACATATATAAAATTAAGCATAGAACATAAAATGTATGAAAATGACTAACTCCCACTAAACCACAAATTCCTCAAACTGTAAAACACTCATGTGAGCAACATGCTCATGAAAGACCTTGGGCGAAAGTCCTTTAGTTAGAGGATCTGCTATCATGGAGTTTGTCCCTAAATGTTCTATGGAAATCTGTCCACTTTGTACTATTTCCTTAACAACTAGAAACTTAATGTCGATGTGCTTTGACTTAGTCGAACTTCTGTTGTTGTTGGAATACAATACAGCTAATTTGTTGTCACAATATAACTTAAGTGATCTTTCAATGCCTTTCACAATTTGCATCCCTGTGACAAAATTTCTCAGCCATATTCCATGATTTGATGCCTCATAGCATGCTACAAATTCTGCTACCATAGTGGATGAAGCTGTAAGGGTTTGCTTGACACTGCGCCAAGAAACCGCACCACTTGCTAACATGAAAATGTAACCTGAAGTGGATTTCAAACTATCTTGACATCCCGCAAAGTCCGAGTCGAAAACCCAGCCGATCTCCAACTGGTCCGACCTCCCGTATGTGAGCATGTAATCTTTTGTTCTCTTTAAATATCTCATGACCCTTTTTGCCGCTTTCCAATGGTCCATTCCTGGATTGCTTAAATATCTCGCCTAGAACCCCAACTATGTATGTTATGTCCGGACGCGTACATACTTGGGCATACATCAAACTCCCTACAACTGATGCATAGGGAATCTTTTGCATTTTCTCAATTTCCAAATTTCCCTTTGGGCACCGATTGAGACTAAACTTGTCTCCCTTAGCAACTCGGAGTATCCCCGATTTACATTCATGCATGCCAAACCTTTTAAGAATTTTTTCGATATAGCTCCTTTGTGATAATCCTAAAATACCCTGACATCGATCTCGGTGTATCTGAATTCCTAATACAAAAGAAGCATCACCAAGATCTTTCATTTCGAAATTCTTTGATAAAAATTTCTTGGTTTCGTGCAATATGCCTATATCATTAGTGGCAAGTAGAATGTCATCAACATACAATATCAGGAAAGTATACTTACTCCCCTTAAACTTGTGATATACACAATCATCAACAATATTCATCTCGAAGCCAAATGAGAGAATTACTTGATGAAATTTATAGTACCATTGACGAGATGTTTGTTTTAGTCCATAAATGGATTTTGTCAGTTTGCAAACCATACTCTTTGAATCTCCCTGCACAAAATTTTCTGGTTGCACCATATAAATCGTCTCATCAATGTTGCCATTAAGAAATGCCGTCTTGACATCCATTTGATGAAGCTCCAAATCATAATGTGCTACAAGAGCCATGATTGTCCTAAAAGAGTCTTTCGATGAAACTGGAGAGAAAGTCTCTTTAAAATCAATCCCTTCCTTTTGGGTATAACCCTTAGCTACCAGACGAGCCTTATACCTTTTCACATTACCTTTAGAATCCCGTTTGGTCTTAAATATCCACTTGCAACCAATGGGTCTCATACCTTCTGGTAATGGGATAAGTTCCCAAACTTTGTTGTCTTGCATGGACTTATACTCCTCTTTCATTGCTTCAATCCACTTTTCAGAGTTAGAACCTTGCATGGCTTGACGGAAGTTAACTGGGTCATCTTCCATCATACCATTATTTTCCTCATGTTCCTGAAGAAATACCATGTAATCATCCGAAATAGCACTTCTTCTTTCTCTAGTGGATCTCCGCAAAGTTATTGGCTCATGATGCACAGGTTCTTGAGGATCTTGAGTTTGTTCTTCATGAACAACCAAATCATCTTGAGTAACGGGTTCATTAACAATGCCTTGTGGAGGTTCCGAACTTACTTTATCAAAAGTAACAGTTTGAATCGGTTCTGGAATTGATACCGATTCTTCCTCCAAGACAAAGTTCCTGATTTTATTCTTCCCCCCAAACTCAATATCCTTAAAGAACGTAGCAGTTTCCGTCTCAAAAATTGTCTTTAATGTGGAATCATAAAATTTATATCCCCTGGATCTTTCAGCATAACCAATAAAATAACTACTTACTGTGCGTGAGTCCAATTTCTTTTCATTTGGCTTATAAGGCCTTGCCTCAGCTGGACAATCCCACAGATGGAAATGCTTCAAACTAGGTTGTCGCCCAGTCCAAAGCTCATAAGGTGTTTTGGTCGCTGCTTCAGTTGGTACTCTATTCATAATATAAGTTGTCGTCTTTAGTGCCTCTCCCCAAAGTGACTCTAGTAAGGTGGAATGACAAATCATACTCCTGACCATATCTTCAAGAGTTCGATTTCGTCTTTTAGCTACACCATTCATGCTAGGTGATCCTAGCATGGTATACTGTGGGACAATTTCACACTCCTCTAGGTACCTGGCAAAAAGGTCCTGAACGCTATTCACCTGACCCGTCAAATCTGCCATAGTACTCACCACTACGATCAGATCTGACAGACTTAATTCTTTTATTGAGTTGATTTTCAACTTCAGCTTTAAATGTTTTGAACACGTCTAGAGATTGTGACTTTTCATGTATAAGGAATAAGTATGCATATCGTGAGTAATCGTCTATGAATGATATAAAGTATTGTTGACCATTCCACGAAAGTGTAGGAAATGGCCCACAAATGTCCGTATGTATCAACTCTAAGACGTCTGTAGCTCTATATGCACCTAATCTCTTCGCTTTGGTCTGTTTGTCCTTAATGCATTCAACACAAACATCAATGTTTGTGAAGTCAATGGACTCTAAGATTCTATTTAACACAAGTCGTTCAACTCTATTTTTAGAGATGTGACCTAAGCGTCTGTGCCATAATGCTCTTGAGTGAGTATCATCAATTTTACGTTTAATACCCCGTGGTTATATATTAAGGGTTTCATTATAGGTGGTCACAGTATCAAGTAAATACAGATTATCATAAGGCAAAAGTGAACCAGTTCCAACAATATCTGAATTAAAAGACAAATTGAACTTATTGTTTCCAAATGAATACAAATAACCTAATTTGTCCAGATAAGAAACTGAAACCAAATTTCGTCTAAATGACGGCACAACAAAAGTGTCTTTCAAATCCAAATAAAAACCAGTACTCAGTAACAATTTAAAATGCCCTATAGCTTCCACCTCTACCGATTTGCCATCTCCAACATATATCCATCTTTCAGAATCAATTGGCTTCCGGTAGCTTAGGCAACCCTTTATAGAAACACTGATGTTAGTAGTTGCACCTGAGTCTAACCACCAAGTGTTACTAGGTACTGACGCTAAATTGACTTCGAACGGACCAAAGTAGGAAACATACTTTTGAGGATCGGAACATAATTTAAATTGGCGGATACGTAAACAATTGTAGCTAAATTAAAAACAAGAGAAATAAATTAATTATGCTCACATTATAAAAAATAAATAATTATAAATAAAATATATATTCAAATAATGGTTTAACCCATCTCAAGACACCCAATGCACCATCAATATCAAGTCTTTGGACAGTAATATTAATTGCTAGAGGTATCTTATTGTAATAATCAAACATTGACAATAAAACACGTCCAACAACAAACCAGTCTTTGGATTTATTTATCATCGACAAAACAAATCCTTATAATTATCACATGTTTATCATTACAGGTGTGTATGTAATTCGGCCAAATATTAATCTTCCTTTGGGTCGACTAATACTCGCATGAATATACACAAACACTAACATTCAATATTTTTTACGAACTACCCAATTCAAGAGAGGTTACTTTGGTAACTTCTTGACTCAATTTGTTCACAAAAATATTAAACTACCAAAAAAGTAATATTTTATTTATATAACAAAACCAAATTTATATAATTATTTATTTATATTGGATATAGTGATTATATAAGAAAACTACAATTTGCCAACAACATTCTCCATAGGCAATTTGTGCATTTGATGCAATGTGTGGGCTTCAGGAGAGAAAGAATAGATTTATTTAAACTGTTGCTTAGTGGTTTCACACTGCACAGTATTTACCACAACACATATTGAACAAAACGCGACATTGTTCTTCAATGTTGTCCTCTCACTGTAAAAATAAGATCAAATTGAATATATGCTTACCTAAATCTATATGCTACCCCATCTTAGCCTTGACTAATGATCTAGCTAACTTTTAGCAGACTTTCTCAGAAACTCTATCAAACTTTCAAAATTTTGGACATGCAATCAAATTTGCATTATAACTTGGAGATTTACGACCAACTCTCCAGACCAAAGATCTAACCCTTGATGCTTTAGTCAGCCAAAGTCATAGCCATGATAGTACATCTGACCCACCAAGACCTGAATGTTGATATCATCCGCCTTAGCCTCACCTGCGAACAGATCTCGCGGACCACCTGCGCGCGAAGACAAAACCACCATTGATGGAGGAAGCCAGCCGCTGCGATTGAAACACCGCTACTGCAGAATGCACCTCCACAGACTTGCAGAAAACCAAAAACACAAAGGTGCATTTGCAGAAGGGGAAGAGGAATCGCGACAGAGGAGAAGCAGCCCCTACGACCACTGTCTGGTCCTTCAATACCTCTCATTTACCTTGAACCGCGAGACCTAACCCGGCCACCATGGTCTTGGTTGCGTTTCCCCAATCGCCGCTGCAAAATCCCCATATGAAACCTCCTTAGTGTGCCACCGTCGTTGGAGAATAACATCGTCGCCGCTCGCAACCACGACGCAGCGGACCAGGAACATGAACCACCATGCCATCGCCGACGACCAATGTGCAGACGCATCATTGCTCTCGACGACCATCACCGTCAGCACCCCATTACCGGAGAACCTCTCCGACACTTCCCCTTTCCGTCGCGAGCAACCCCGCGACTGTGTCCAATGAAGACGAAGGAGCAGAAGCAGTTTGGGGGTTTCACCCTCAAATTCGAAATTAGGTTTTAAAATTGGGGATTTTACCCCAAATTTGAATGTAGGGTTCATAAAATTTGAAGATTATTCTCCAACTAGGGTTCTTAATTAGCCAGAATCTTAATTATGTTAAATGTAATTTTCAAAGACAAACATGAATTAAGTATGGGTTACTCTGATACCAATTGATGGGTAAACTAATAATTAAATATGATTTTTAATCTAACGATCAAATATAAAGTAATCTCATACTATAAACATGTTATAAACTAAATGCGAAAGCGTACCTGAATTAGCCATAATGATGATGTCCCTTTTAGAGCACTATTGATTTTATGGTCTTCCACCTGAAGAACACATGTATTTCCCTCTTGATTTTCTCTCTTGATGGGGATAGAAAGAAAAGAACGGGAATGTAACTGCATTCTGTCTGTGTGCTCCCAGAAGGGGACCATGACCCTTTATATAACCAGAATTAGGTTAATTACTTAAGTTTTAGTATTTCCAATTTGATCCCTCATCAAATTAGAAATTACTCTATGGTCTCTACACAATTTTATTTTCATGACATATGCCTTTAGCCAAACCTTTTTAATTTAGTCAGATCACTTTATTATTTGGCTTAATAAATAATGACCCTAACACATTTAAATATGTATCATATATATACATGACCCAAATTTTGACAACAACAAGGACACGGAACCAATTTAATAATGTATAAGCACTTTTTGTATATGCAAAACCTTCTCATTACGTGAAATTCTAATTGCAAATGCTAGCTAAAATCACGTTGATTTGCGTAATAAATGGTGAAAAAAAAGGTTTTTTAAACAAATATATTATTTTCCTTTAGTTATTTTGCATCGTGTTATATTAGGTTGTATATTAAATTTGAATTTAATTATATATATATATATATATATATATATATATATATATAATATGTTAGATTTTGAAATATTTGAAAAGAGTACAAATATTTTTAAAAATATTATTATGATTTTGTGATTTTAAATTATGAAGCATGAAATTACAATATTTGAAATGATTTTGTAGATTTACAATAATTTAACAGATTGTAATCATTTAAAAAAAATCACAAGTATTTTTATCTTTATTTTTTACTATTAAATATATTTTTATCTTTATTATGCAAAATTATGTGAATCAAAGTATATTTTAACAATAATCATGTGTGTTTGGTGGTGTGTTTGCGTCAATTCATTTATTATATATCTACTATTTATGCTACAATATGAAGAGCATAAGTTTTGTGTACTACTTCCTTTGTATAAAGTTTATTCAAGCTATATTGTCAACTTTAATTATTTCACATAAATATATATTAAGAACTCCTTGACATCCTATCATGTTCCAACATTTCAATTCCTTTCTTTAACAATTTAAAAAAAAACATTTGATGAATTTAATGGTAACCTTAAGTTATACGAATATTAATAAATATTTTTTTAAAAATTTAGAATAGTTCATTTGATGAATTTAGTTTTTTTTTTACTTAAAGAAATTTTTTTGACAAATATTATATAATAATGTTATAATTTGTAATAATTGACACTACTACAGAATGATCATTCAACGTCGGGTGTGGAAGGCATTCAACGTCGGTTTCAATGACGTCGTTGATTCAGGCGTCGTTGAATGTCAAAGGATTCTACGTCGGTTCAGAATACCCGACGTTGAAAGTGATATATATCTACGTCGGTTAACCAAATGTCCGTCGTAGAAATTAGTAAATTCTACGTCGGTTATTGAACTAACCGATGTTGAAAGTTATATATAGCGACTAAGCCTTCAAACAAAGGTGACCTCGGGTCTCGCTCAAGCGACCGGTGTACTCGCTTGAGCGACGAAGCCTTCAAACAAAGGGGACTCTCGGGTTCTGTATCGCTCAAGCGACCGACGTTACAACGTCGGTTAATGCAATAACCGACGTAGAATATCCCTTTTTTTTTAAATGTTGGTCTGTTTTAGTGCCACCAACAATACACGACCTCGCTATAATCTCAATCCAGACAAGTATATTTATTTCAACTAATCACTAATATATAAAATGATAGATATATATGTCAAAATCAGCCAAATTATGTACAAAATACACAAAAAATTATCAATCAATCATATTCCTAACTACTTGTACAAACTTTTCTGCCCATTTGTTTCTAATCATGTCTATAGTATCCATAGGCAAAGGTTCTATATCTTTAAATGCCTGTAAGAAGTTCACAATAATAGAATGGTAAACCCTAAGCAATAAAAATAAAGGAATTGAATATAATAGCAAATGTCAACTTACCTCATTCCAACTATCCTGAATGCTACAAAAAATGATGAGCCACATCCAATACATTACATAGTAGTCGCACTTCAGTATCCTCCATTTTGTTTGTTACACTAAAAATGACTAAATATGTTAAAAATAACTATTAAATTTGAACATAAATTAATAGATAGTATAATATATATAAAGGCTACTTACTTTGATAAAATTCCAATTTGGAGTTGTGCTTTTACTTGTGTGTTTTCCACCTAATGTACTACAAACCTTTAGAGCACTATATATTGAAAAGAAGGGGGTTAGAAATAGAATAATCAAGATGTTTAGACATAATATAAGAAATACTTACTCGTTTACAATATTTTTTAGCTCCATGTCAGATTTTCTTCCCAATGAGCAGAACCAACACACAAGATTCTGCTTTGGACAAATAACTAATAGCTGCCAGTGGTTTCTGTTTATACACATGATTAGAATCTATTAAAAAAACTTGTGTAAAACCAGAAGAGGCCCGGATAACTTACGAATGATGGTATGCTCCAAGGTAAATATCTCTTTTAGAATCGGTGATCCAATTCTGCATGTAACTGAGAATTTGATCACGCTTATTCCCGAACTTTTGTATGGATTGAGGCTCGAAGAATCCATACACATGACCAATGCCCCGCTCCACTATCATTTCGTGCATCATCCTAAAATATGCCAATTTAAGTGAACTTATAGCTTATATATTTACTAAAATGAAAAGAGTCATGAAAGATATGAACTTACAATGTCCAAAATTGTAAAACAGACTATATTTAGACATTGATTGCTCATCCCAATCTCCAGGGCATCGAGTGTGGGAAATGTATAGGGGGATATTGCTAGAAGCCATCCCAAATAATGTACAATCCCATGGAACTTGGAATGACTGCATATACAATTGTGGGGAAAGAGACAAGAGATCAAAAATTGGATTTGGAGAAGTCTCCACAACTGGTGTCTTCTCCTTAGATCCGGAAGGAGTGGTAATAACTTTACCCAAGTCTTTTGGTCGTTGAACATCCTACATATTTTATAAAATATAATCATAAACAATAAATCAATTTATTTATGTGTTAGATGTATTATAACCATACATATACAAACCTTTGCCATGATTGACCTAACTAAATGTCGGGGCCAAGTAATGAAGGTCTCGAAGGGCTTGGCCCACTGTCTGCACCTCTTCAGTGGGGATAGGGACACTAGCCTCAGCGTCAACCACCTTTTCAACCACTACTTTGACCAAGTTAGGATCCAAAGGCACATTGTGGATGGTTGAAGCCCCTTCATGAACTGATCCATGGGCCACTAGTCTTAGACCTTCATCTACCTCAACCCACAAGCCATATCGATCATCCTTTGTGGATTCAGGATGAATAGATGTCACCTCGGGTGTGACCTCGATAGTGGCTTCAAGCACAACTGCCCTTTGTGCTAACTCTTGGACCTACAAATACAAGTAAATTCCAATAAGGACTAATATTTTAGAAACACAAGTCAAGTACCAATTTGTGGTTGAAAATGCACCTGATGGAGGACGAGCATCAGCAAATGAAGTACCCATGGAGGTCATACGCAGAACCGCCTCGCACACGTGCGAGTGATGGTCTCCTCAAGTCGTGCACCGATGGCAGGAGTCAACTCTTCCTCCAATTTTGCCCCGATGGCTGGTGTCAATTTCTCCGTGAGAGCCATCTCCAAGGCAGCGAATATCTTCTTGGCTCGGGGATGTGGAGGTGCGGATATCCTGTGATGGTGGTCCAAAATACTGCTCGGACACCCACACCTTGGCCAATAGCTCGAACACGACCTGGATGTTCTCGATCGTCCAATAGCAGTGGTCAAGATATCCTGACGACCGAAGGGATGAAAGTTCCCGTGTACACTGCTCCTCCAAGGCATCCTACATTATAAAAGTTAATTTTATTAATGAACATGTTACATATAACTAATTCAAAGTAAATTAACTTCTTTTACTTACAATCTGAGCAGCAATTTCTGGGCTTCCTGCGATGTCATGTCACCAGAAGGCTTTGTACGAGCTCTCTTCCACTTCCGGTGACGTTTTGGAGGAGATGGTGGAGGAATCTGCTCTTCGCTTAAACCAGAAGAGGCTAACTCCGACCGTCGAAGTCTCATCTTCTCCTCCATCATCTTCTTTGTCAATAGGTCGTACCCACCACGAGACGAAGGTGGGGGCGACATTCTGCTCTGAATGTCTTTTGCTTTTTGTCTTCTTTCCTGCAACATAATTGAACACAATATTAGATACACAACTCATTATAAAATGTTCAAGTCAATTAAGCAATTAACATTACCTCCCACTCGAACCAGTCCTACTATGTACAAACTTCTTCCAAGTGTCCTCATCTATGCCATATCTTTGGCAATGGGTTAATCCCTTCCTAACTTTGTCCTCAAGCATACACCCATTTAGTGGTCAATGTGGACTTGAACTGTCTCCACATTTTTGCTATGGCTGTCATTATCTTCCTCCTCACATCCTCAGAATTGACTATATCAAAGTGTTCCTACAGTAGCAAACAAGTTTTAGTTAACCAATTGATAATAATGTATAAACAACTAAATACACATACTTACAAGAAGATCTTGCCATAACAAGTTCTTCACAGTTTCCTCCACATGATCCCAACTAGGATGGAGAATAGATATCTACACAACATAAACAACATAAGTATCAGTAATATATTTGAAATGAAATTCACTTTCAAATAGAATAAATACCTTCTCTCTAGCTAGTGTACCCAAGTAGCTACTAAATTGGGTACTAAAGGGACCTGACACCTTGCCAGTCCTAGGATCAACAGACACAGATAACTTCTGACCAGATATGTGTCTAACGGTCAAGCCTTTCAACCGTGTAGATTGTCAACTCCTTTTACTGGAAAATGTCTTTCCATATGCCTGAGGAGATGGTGGTGGAGATGGTGGAGGACATGCCATTTACCTGTAATGAAAAAAACATACAATTATATCAATACACATGCAAAGTCTCCTCAATTACATGTTAAAAAAATAAATAAATAAATAGAAACATAACTTAGATTGTATTAATATTTTCCCATATGCCTTCATCATGGTCAGTGCGAGTAGCATGAACAAAGTCCTCTTCCAATTGGGATATAGCAATAGGCAACCGTGGTGAATTTTGAATGTTAATAAAATCATCTAATTCTTCTCCATTCTCATTTGTGACATCAATCATTTTTCCTTTGAGGACAACTGACCACCTACCATTTGATGGATCAGTGACATAAAACACTTGTTTTGCCTGGTATGCCATTTTGAAGGGTTCTTCCTTATGACCAATCTTGTTTATATCAATCAAAGTAAATCCCATTTGGTCTCTTTGGACACCAATATTGCTATCAACCCATTTACATTTAAATAAAGGCACTTTGAATTTAGTATAGTCGACCTCCCAAATCTCCTCAATGACTCCAAAGTAACTAATTGATGTCATGATGGGGTTTTTGTCCTTTGCACTAGAAAAGTGCATAGATGTTGCCTCAATAGATACTTCACTATTCTGGACTGTACTTTTGTCATCTTGTGCCTTCGTATAGAATGAGTATTTGTTAATGTCATACCCTTGCCAAGTTATAACATTATATCTAGGACCATGTGCTAGCCATTTCAGTGTATCAGAGGCATAGTCACTTGAAAATATTTTGTTTTGAAACCAATTGATAAAGTTGTTGTTATGCTCTTTCATCAACCACCTTTCACCCATTTTGGGGTTTAGGTCCTTTAACATGGCTTTATGCGCATCTATGTAAGGAATAACATCTTCTGTATTGTTCAAAATATACAAGTGGGCGGTGTTCAACTCTACATGATCTTTTGTTTGAATTCTAATACCACGAGTTCCCTTACCATTTAGCCTATCATCATAACGATTTCTAGGTACACCCACAGGTACGACTCTTGCCAAGTAATCTGTACAAAATTCTATGGCTTCTTCTGCAATATACCGCTCAACAATTGAAGCTTCAGGTCTGTATGGATTTTTAGAATACCCTTTGAAGATTTTCATGTATCGCTCAATTGGGTACATCCACCTCAAATAAACTGGCCCACAAATTCGTATCTCCCTCACAACATGAACTATTAAGTGAATCATTATATCAAAGAATGATGGAGGAAAATACATCTCCAATTGACATAGCACAACCGTAGCCTCATTTTCCAACTCATCTAGTGATTTTTCATCGATAACCTTGGCACAAATAGAATTGAAGAAAAAACATAGTCGCATAATGGCATGTCTAACATTCTTAGGCAATATGTTACGTATAGCCACGGGTAACAACTGTTGCATCAAAACGTGACAATCATGGGACTTTAATCCAATTAACTTCAGATCTTTCATGGATACAAGACTCTTAATATTTGAAGAGTATCCTTGTGACACTTTAATACTTTCAAGACAATGACATAAACTACGTTTCTCCTTCTTTGACAAGGTGTGACATGCTGGTGGTAGATATGTTCTATTGCCTTCAGGCCTTGGATGTAATTCAGGACGTATTCCCATCTCACAAAGGTCTTGACGTGCTTTGATCCCATCCTTTGACTTTCCTTGAATGTTTAACAATGTGCCAATGAGACTATCACATACATTCTTCTCCACATGCATGACATCAATACAATGTCGTACTTCTAAATGGCTCCAATATGGAAGATCAAAGAAAATTGATCTCTTCTTCCACATGTTCTTGTTAGAAGACCTTTTTTGGGTCTTTCCAAATGTGATGCTTATGTTCTTCACTCGATCGTAAACTTGTAAACCAGTCAATGGTTCTCTGGAAATTTCATCCTCATGTATGTCATTAAAAGCTTTCTTCAGTCTACGGTATGGATGGTCATGCGGGAGAAATTTTTTGTGCCTGTTATAAACTGTCTTCTTTCCATGTTTCAATTGTAGATAACTGGTCTCTTCTTCACAAATAGGACAAGCATAATGCCCCTTCACACTATACCCACTCAAGTTTCCATAGGCAGGGAAGTCATTAATGGTACAAAATAACATTGCATGCAACTTGAACTTCTGCTGCTGATACCCATCAAATGCATCTACTCCTTCCTCCCATAATAATGTTAAGTCTTCTATCAAAGGACTCAAATACACATCTATGTCATTTTCTGGCTGTCTTGGATCTGAAATCATCATACACAACATGACATATTTGCGCTTCATGCATAACCATGGTGGAAGATTGTAAATCATCAATAAAACGGGCCATGAACTATGGTTACTACTTAAATTTCCAAAAGGATTCATCCCATCTGTTGCTAATCCAAGTCTAAGGTTTCTTGCATCACTACCAAAACTTGGAAATAGACGGTCAAAATTCTTCCATTGGGGAGAGTCAGATGGATGTCGCATTTGCCCATCACATGTTTTTCTCTTTGAATGCCAAATTAAATTTTCAGCATCTTCGTGAGCGTACAACCGCCTAAATCTTGGAATTATTGGAAGATACCATAAAACTTTTGCAGGAGGACGTTTTTTACCACTCTCCTGACTACAATCATCACCATCCTTCGCTTTGTAATGTGATACACCACATGTTGGACATTGGTCTAAAGATGAGAATTCTTTCCTGTATAACACACAATCATTAGGGCAAGCATGTATCTTCCTATATTCTAAACCCATCGGACAAAGTATCTTCTTCGCTTCATACATACGGTCCGACAAGGTGTTATTGTCTGGGAGCATCTCCTTCAAAAGTTGGAGTAATTCATTAAAACTTGTATCACTCCAACCAAATTTTGCTTTTAGATTGACCAATCTTAACACAGATGACAACCGTGTGAAAGTTGTACATCCGGGATACAAAGGTGTCTCTGAATCGGTCCTCAATGTATCATATATAGATGCATGTGCTTCAAGAAAGCTCTCTTGACCCACATCACAAAGCATGTCCTCTATTCGATCTTCGCAGGTTACATCATCCTCAATAGTTTGTGATACTGTTGGAATATCAACCACTTCACCGTGCCATGTCCATATGGTGTAATTCTTCATCATCCCATCGCAAAAAAGATGTTCCCGCGTTGTGTCCATCTCTTGTACTCTGCCATTTACACAATTAACGCATGGGCAATAGATTTTTCCATTCATTTTGGGAGCATTTTTTTCGGCAAATTTCAAAAAGGAGTCAACTCCATTCTCATACTCTTCTGACATGCGACTTGCATTGACCCAAGTTCGATCCATCTAACTACACAAAAGGGCTTGCCTAGATATTCAAGGTTTATTAGAAAAGGTTTAGCAAAACAATACAAAAAAAACGTCTACATCTGATTTCCCACGTAAAGAATGGGAAAATAAAACGTGTACATCTACATTAGTATATACCAGTTCGAAACCGAAAACAAACTTCCAAAAGCCTAAAGGAACCTAGATCAAATCAAACCATACAAAATCATCCATCATCTTTCCAATGTTCATATGCAGGAAATGCTCTAAATAATCTATATTTATGTTAAATGCATGTTGTAAATCATCCATACAACTTAATCAGCTTAATCTAACCTGATGAGAAGGGGTTTCCTTAGGGAAACGAGGGGTACCACACACACGGCAACAACGGCGGTGCAAAGCCGTGTAAGAGGGCGGCGAGGGGGCGGCGAGGGGGCGGCGTTACCACGTCAAACAACGAACGACGAAGAAGGAGAGAACTGAGGTAGCAGCGCACGACATTGAGGACTGAGGTAGCAGATGACGAAGAAGAAGCAGAGGAACTGAGACCAAAACACGAAGAAGAAGCAGAAGAACAACTGCGCGCTCTGGAGGCTAGGTATGTTAGGACATTCGACGTCGGTTATTAAAAAACCCGACGTGGATAATGCTTTCGACGTTGGGTAAATCATGGAACCGACGTTGATTTTGGGATTTCAACGTCGGTTATACATAACCGACGTTAAATTTAAACATTTAACGTCGTCTGTTATCTAACCGACGTTATTTGTCCATTACTACGTCGGTTTTGTTATAACCGACGTTAAATATTGTTTCTTAATTACAGGTTTGCCACCGCGTCTTGTACAACGTCGGTCTTCATAAAAACCGACGTTGGATGCTGTCGTAGTAAGTGTTTTCTGTAGTAGTGTGACAAAGATAAAATATTATATAAAGTATCAACTATTTATCATTTATAAACATATATATATATATATATATATATATATATATATATATATATATATATATATATATATATATATATATATATATATATAAAGGAACACTACAACTATCAACACCGGATAGGAACAACATAAGCGAGAACACAATAAAGTTAGGAAAATAATACTTGGACAACCTAAATTCATACAACTCTCTTTTAATATTATAATAATAGTTTTACTTTTTTTTATTAAGGAAAATGATACTTTGACAACCCAAATCCATACAACTCCTATAAATAACTCTATTTTAATATTATAATAATAGTTTTACTTTATTTTTATTTTTATTAAATCATTCTATATATTATTATATTAATAAAAGTGAGTTGTTTGAAGGGTTGTATGGTTTCTAGTTATCAAAATATCACCGTTTGAAGGGTTGTATGATTTCTAGTTATCAAAATATCCCCGCTGAAAGAGTTATGCACCTATCACTACTACAAATAAGGCCTTCAACGTCGGTTCTGGAAGACCTTCAACGTCGTATCAGGCGACGTTGAAAGTTAAGACTTTCAATGTCGGTTAAATAGAACCGACGTTGAAAGTCTGATTTTTCAAATTAAATTTTTTTATTTATTTCCAACCTTTCCAACCCCTCTATTTATCTAGAAATCCTCCCTCTCTTTTATATTATATTTTTATTAGGTCTCTCTCTCTTTTATATTATATTTTTATTATTTATCATATTTTTTTTAAGTTTAAAGCATTACCAAATTATTTTTTTGTCAACTGACAGGATTCGAACCCGAGTACCTTAGTGTGTGAGGCTGATACTCCAACCACTAAACTACTCGAATTTTTTTATATTAAGTTACAAATAAATTATATTTATATACAAATAAATATATATCCGTGTAAATATATAAATACAAATATATTTATATATTTTGATATATTTATATAATTATATATTTATATATTGGATGTGAGGGCACACTCGAAGGTGAAAGTGTGTGTCGAGTGGGTTTTCAAAATTTAATGCCAAATTTGTGAGCGAGTCTCTATATATGGGTTTGTAATTTAATGATAGAATATAATATTTATAATTTATTTATATAATGATATAAAATAAATTTGAAAAACGCATCATTCGCTCAAGTGACACATTCGCTCAAGCGAAAAATACCAATTTCCGCTCAAGCTAGGCTTGAACGAGTGAATTTCTGTGAGCTTTAACGTATTTTCACTCAAACGAGAGTCAATCTCACTTTCACCCTCGATCGCGCCCTCACATCCAACATAAAAATATATAAATATATTTGTATTTATATATTTACACGGATATATATTTATTTGTATATAAATATAATTTATTTGTAAATTATTATCAAAAAATTATAGTAGTTTAGTGGTTGGAGTATTAATTTTCAACTCTAAAATACTATATTCGAATCCTATCAGTGACAATTTTCTAACTTAAGTGAATTTTTTACTGAAATAAATAAAAACACTTTCCAGAAAATATATATAAATAAATATATATTTACACGGATATATATTTATTTGTATATAAATATAATTTATCCGTAAGTTATTATCAGAAAATTACAGTAGTTTAGTGGTTGGAGTATTAGCTTTCAATTCTAAAATACTAGGTTCGAATCTCGTCAATGACAATTCTCTAACTTAAGTGAATTTTTGGTGAAAAAAAATAAAAACACTTTCCAGAAAATATAAATAAATATATATTTATATGGAATATATATTTATTTGTATATAAATATAATTAATTTGTAAGTTATTATCGAGAAAATTACGAGTAGTTTAGTGGTTGGAGTATCAACTTTCAACTTTAAAGTATGGGTTCGAACCCTACCAGTGACAATTCTCTAACTTAAAAGAATTTTTGGTGACATTCAACGTCGGTTCCAGATGAACCGACGTTGAATGTACTTTCTACATCGTTTTTTAATCAACCGACGTTGAAAGTGCATTTAACGTTGGCTCAGCTTTAACCGACGTTAAATGGCAACGTTGAAAACATATTTTGTAGTAGTGTATAATTAAAAGGATTCAAAAATGTATCTGAGCAATGTTTTGCAAGCAAATATATCATTCTATTTGTTTCATTATAAAGGCACAAGTTATCCTCGCCATTCAGAAGTTAGATATATTATTAAAATTAAATTAGTAGATAAGCAGAGATTTTAAATCTTGAATTTTAAATCCAAATGTAATAAAATTTATGAGGCCTAAAAAGATCATTAGAAGAAAGTTGCGCCTTCACAGACATAATCAATGAAAACATTTTATCAAAAATATATAGGTATTAAAAAAACTGAATCCCAGTATCTCTCTTCCACTTTCACATTGAGAATGAATGATGTAGGTGGGAAATGTATATTTGGTATCATAAATTCTTAATACTTATGGCATACAAATAAAATTGCGACAAAGTAACACAAGTTTGAACTGTAAGGCATTTGTGCGAGACAAGTGTGGGCTATGGTCCGCATTAGGCTTATCAAAAAACCAACAGCTTGAAGGGCAATATTATAAAGCATGTATTATTTGTTTATAACTACCTCAAATTATATTATTCTACATCATACATTTTCAACATGGAGACATGAAAATTTTGATGAAGTGCTAAATTAATAGTATAGTACTATTGTACCATATGCTATATGATAGTATTGTATTATATTGAAATTAATTATTCACAAGTGTGTTTGAGGCGCCGCTAGCACATATCATCGTACATGCTTGCTCATTTTCCTATTTTCTCATCCTTATATATCATGATGCACCAAAAGTATGAAAAAAAAAATTATATAAATTTATGAATGTTATTACAAGACTGAGATCAATTTTCACTGGCGGGCCGAATTCTACTTAAGTAAGTCTTTGTTTAATTAGTAATAATTGATGCATTCGAGTTTTCAAATTCGAGGTATGGTTGATGGGCTGCAAAAGACATTATCAAACTAAGTTACTAATGGACAATACTAACAGTTTTGCTCTTGCATTTTTTTTTTTTGAAGTTTTTTTTTTTTTTAATTCTAATCACAAAACTTTTATATTAAATTGAATCATTTTTATAAAAATATAAATTAAGTTTTGTTCATAAATATTAGAATTTAGTTTTTTTATTCTTGATGTCCTAAGTTTCACATTATTTATAAGTTATTTTCATTTAAAAAAGTAATTTTTTTAATCTTTTATATTGATTTTTTAATTCTTTTTTCATCATAACCTAAAAAACTCAATTTTACCTAAATTTATTTTGTAATCATAATTTATGTTCTACTCATTTAAATTAAATGTTTTTTAAATTAAAATTAAAATTTAAAACGAAAATTTCTACCACATTTTTAAATCATCCCAATCAAAATTTTATAATTTAAGATAATATTTCTAAAATTCTACTCTAACCTTAAAATTTTCGTCACTTTCTAATTCACCTATATCTAATCCTAAAGAACCTAAGTGGGGTTATCAGCTACCGAAGTTTTTTTGTTTTTGTTTTTTAAATTACACTTGTGACATTTTGCAGACTATAAATGGGAAATGGTCAGAAAAAAATGGCAATATTTGCGATACCGCATAAAAAAATTGTAGTTTCTCTTTAATTTATTGATCGATTCTTAGATAATATTATAAAAAATTCCAAAAGTTTAAAATACATAAAAATAACTATTAATTTTTTTATATTTACATTTTTACTTAATTTTATTTAATTTAAATAATCTCACTTTTTTTATTCTCAATTTTCTGACGCCATTCAAACAAAAAATTAATGTAATTTTAGAATGTCAGCAATAAGAAATGTCCCATCCTAGATAAAAATGGTAGGGTTAGCTTCATTTAATACTTTATCAATACTATATGCAGAATAGGGACCAGTTCTAGTTCTAGATAGATATGCAGGTGGGGTAGCATTTCAAAATCAGTGCGATCACTGAGTTGGTGTTCCTAAAATAAGCATTTGAACTATGCACTGTATCACTATATTTTATATGATTTATGGTGTCTTAAGATATGCTGAAATGTGCATAGAAATTAAGCAAGTGAAGAAGGGACAGAGAGTGTGAGAAAGTACAAAGAAGATTCAGACAAGCAGGTAAGTGAGTTCACCTGATCCACTCGCAACACTGACATCCCATGAGACCATCACATTACAATGATTCATTCATTCATTGTTTTATTGTTACATGGAGCAGCCTCTGCTCACTCTCTCACAGTGTGGCAACTTTTTTGTTGGCCCCAGACATATGGTGGGGCTTGCGAGTAAAAACCGCATATATGCGTTCGAATCAGAAAAAGAATCTGAAATAAATCAGAATCAAAACCAGAACAGAACACAAACCACAAACACAAGCTTCCCTCAAGGCTCAATGATCTGCCGTCCAGCCAATGCACGACCTCAAAACTCCACCGTGTAATCAATCACCTTTACAGGATGCCACACCCACTAACCTTGCTAAATCATAATCACAACAAAATGCTTAAAGATACACAATACAATACAATACTTAAATATACCCACTAATTATTTTACCAACGCAACATTAGATATTACAATTAGCACAGTCTCAGACTTTATAGGTACAATCAAGTCAATTCCTTTTAGCCTCAAAGTGATTTGCTAGCTTGCTTCGGTCTTTTCATGATCCAACCCACGTTTTTCTTTTTCATTTTTTTACCCTTAGTTTGTGGCCAAGTACACCGTGGCTTTACGCTGCTTGTTTACACATCCATGAATCTGTCCTCCCTCAATTAGGGGGGACCCAAAAGATTTTTTTATCTCTTCAAATATAAAATAAATGAAAAGCTGTCTACTTGAATTTATTCGTATTATTATATATTATATATTACAAAAGAGTCATGTATTTAGATAGGAAAATGATACTTTTATAACCCAAATTTATATAACTTCTCTAAAATAATTCTGTTTTAATATTATAATAATAGTTTTATTTTATTTTTATTTTTATTAAATTAGTCTATAAATTATTATATTAATAAAAGTGAGTTGTTTGAAGGGTAACTTCTTTAAATAACTCTGTTTTAATATTATAATAATAGTTTTATTTTATTTTTATTTTTATTAAATCAATGTGTAGATTATTATATTAATAAAAGTGAGTGTGTAGATTATTATATTAATAAAAGTGAGTTGTTGAAAGGGTGGTATGATTTCTGGTTTTAAAAGGATCAGTACCCATTTATATATATATATATATATATATATGTTTGAAGGGTGATGCAAGCATTACGTCACCCTATTGCTAGCGTTGGAGAATGACTGACACCGTCGAACACTACAACATTGAACGAGGGGAATAAACGTGAATAGATTACTCCGTTGCCAGCAATGGCATAAATTCGACCATACGTCTCAATCACCTTCCATTATGATCCAATACAGAACGACGAATGCCCCTAAAACCAGACACAACAGGAGTGGGATCCTTTCTCCTGTGTTTCAATCATACACTTGCTGTGTTTACTTTCCCGTGTGCACTACTTCAATTCCAACTCCAACCCTTCATCATCCAACGATTAATAAAAAAGCTAACACAAACTCACAAAAGTTACTCATTATCATCCTTTCCTGAAAATTACAAAATTACAACACCCCTCCATCAATCATGCACCCTACCAACTAAACACCAACACCCCCCCTTCTTAATCATGATAAGCTGATAACGAAAGCTTAAAAAAATGCCGATCAATAAAGTTTACCTCTTATGATCCCCGACTTTTTATTCAAAGCGATCTCACCTAGTCTCAAAATCACAACGTGTTACCATCTCATTATTTCATATACTAATATTGCCTGCTACTCAGATAGAAACCGATTCATTTCAACAGACACTTATTCCTATAGTTTTAACCCCATATAATTAAGAACAATGAAATGATAATATTTAGTTGGAATTCTAAAAATGGGTTTTGAAGTATGGAACATGGAAATATATATGTTGGTATAATATTATATAAGGAGAGGCTTAAGATATTGAACTATTAAGGAAGAAGAAGCGTTTACAGTAATCATATATCAGGTGGTGACTCGGAAATGCTTTCCAAATGAGGCCTCCAAACGGCGACACGTCCTCGTCTTCTGTCCCTCTGCGTTGAAAGCTTCTCAGAGAGTATTTCAGTCAAGTAGCGATCGTTCGAGACGAGCAAGTTTGCCACGGAAATGGCATCACTGTTGTTGTTATTATTGTTGTTGTGATTTCGGTTGTGGTGGTTGTTGATTCTCTCGTTGTGGTGGTCCTTCCTTTTCTTCTTCCCGGAGGAGAGTCTCTGGCGGTGATTCTTGTCGGACGGGGGGGAGGGGAGGGGCATGAGGAAGTAAATCTTGCCGCGCTGGAGGTCAGCGTCGGGAGGGACCACGACGATCTTGGGAACGACGCCGTCTTGGGTGGATGGCGAGGATGGCTTCTTGAGCACGTGTTTGGGGTGCGCCTTCATGATCTCGCTGGCCTTAACGGTGCCGCTGATTTCCTCGACGCGGCCGTTGGAGTGCACTATGCGGATTACGTCCAGTGCTCCGCATGGAAGAATGCAAGAGATGCAACAACGTATGCTGTTTCTCATGTCGTCTTCTTCTTCTTCTGCTCTCTCTCTTTTTGTTGGTACCGCAACTATCATAGAAAAGGAGGAGAAGAAGCGGCAGAAAAATTAGAGAGAGTAGGAGGTGGAGGAAGAGAGTGAAGAGGGAGAAAACTTGGTTGAGATTGTGTGCTTTTTTACGTTTTAGTAATGCAATGGGAACAAGTCACACAAAAATAATTTTGTACCAAATGATGCCTTTCATTTTCGTTATTATCTCAATTTTTTATAAAGAAAAAAAAAAACATTTGACAAATGTTAACCATCACTTCAGAGCAAGTCTAGTTTATGTGTATTGAAGTTATTTAATTTGATCTGAAGGCTCTTTTGGATGAACCGGGGAATATTTTTTTTTTTTCCATGGTAGCTAGGTGCGGGATGAAATTGATGGTGTGAATAATTGCAGAACAGTCTGTGGTTTAGGGTCCCTCACGTCACAGCCCCTGCCTTTTCTTTGGTATTGTGAAATGAATAGTATTAGGTTAGGAATGGAAGGTGGGTTCAGTGATATGAGTGGACACATGGCACAGTGAATGATGGGGACTGCTTAGCAAGCAAAAGCTTAGAACCTTTTGATGGGGCCATGAGTGGATGTGCGTGTATCAATTAAAGGTTGACACTTGTTGGCCAATAATGAATATTTACACTAAGTTTAGGTTAGGAGGCTAGTGGTGTGGGGTCAAGAAGTGAGAGAGTATATATGTTTGGAGTGGAGTTGCAACGGGGGCTGGGCTTGGAAATGAGATGTGGTAAATGGCTGAAGAGATCTTTCAATCATGTGAGATGAGGTTTTCATAGGATGGAAAGTAAACCATGATGGACTTTCACACTTTATCTCTGTTGGGTTTTAGGTTAGTGAGTGAGTGCTTTGACTAACCTAAGGTGCTTGTCTACTACCCAAATCACCAGTACCAACTCTATCCCTTCCACATTTTCTCCCAATTTCATCCCGTCCAAGCCAATAAATTATTATTTTTTTCTTATTTCCTACACCATAAGTATATTTTGCTACCTATGTGCCTATTATCTCCACCACAATAATATGTAGTATATTTATGATTATAGATTAATTATATATGTACTCCAACATCAACATCATCGTTTGAAGGCGAGGTTGTATATGCTCCAAAAAATATTGACCTAGGATGAAGTTGAAATCAGAATAAAAAGGGTAAGATTAAGTTCGAAATAGTAATCATGGAGCTACGTCACTCGTGCCTGATATAGAATATCATCTATAAAATTATAATGAGATTAATTTAACATTTTTTATTATTAAGAAAATTTACATGACCATCTCATCAAACAACTGAATCTTCTATGAGATTAAGAGTTGTTTTACATAAATTTTTCACAAAGATAAAATGTGCCAAAAGGACATCTCCTGACATTGTTCTTCTTACCTATGATGAATTGTGCAAACTCAGTTGGAAATAAAATAAAAATGTAATATAGAATTTAACCACAAAAGTCAACTAAATAAGATTGTCTTTAACCTCAATTTTCGGTTGACAAACTATTTATAGACATATTTGGTAGAATTTTTGTATAATACCAGATAAAATAAAGTCAACTATCATCATCTACCATGTCTTTGCTTTCTGCATTTTTTTTATCGTTGTTTTCACAACTCTAACATTTCAACGCCAACGTATATGAAACGAGTTGCTGTCTTCTTGATAGGTAATAAGAATGCTGCAGAGCTACTTGTTCATAAGAGTGAATGAATTTTTTTCCCTCTATTTCTTGGCTATTTATATGATTTTGTCCTACTACTCGCTATGTTTTTAGTTAGTTTGTTTTTCATGACTCTTTCTGTTTTCTTTCTTTCTTTATTATGGATTTTTCTTTTTACCTATTTACAAGTTCATTGCTAATTTGGATGTTTTATTTCTACTCTCTTTTTTTTTCTTCAATTAATAATTTATTCTATTCGATAATCCATTGTGCATACTAATTTTAAAAATGAGTTGATGTTGTTTCTTGATGTAATTGCCACATTATATTAATTTATCAAACGCTGAGATAAACTAATAATAATAATAATAATAATAATAATAATAATAATAATAATAATAATAATAATAAATAAATGACTAAACTAATAATGTAATAGCCAACTTTAGTCTTTATCTTTCGTCAACAAACAAGTGAGCCCCAAAAAGGAAAAAACAAAAGGAAAAATAATAGTGCGTGAAGAAATGAAAAGGAAAGGGAAAATTTGGGAGCCCCAGAATGGTTGAGCAGTGCACACAATTATTGATAGGGGAAATCACAGTTGTTATCAAACATTGTTCAAAAATTGTTGAAGAGTGAGTGGATAACTTGCTTTCAATTCTGTGAAATGACATGTTTTAGTGTTTAGCAATTTGGAAAGCAAATGAGGAGGGAGCATTATTAATGAGGCTAATTAGAAAAGCTCAAAATCCAGCCAGCTGAATCCAATCAAAGTGTTTCAGAAATTAGGGGATTTTGCTTAGTCAGTGCCCCACAAACAGCCCCTGACAAATTAACCACTCTCTATTTCATGCCCTTCCTCTCCTCTTCAACTCATGAAGGTTAAGAAAACACAAAAACTATGTCCTTTGCTTTGGATGAAGAATATATAAAACCTTTTTATTGAGTTTGTATGTTAAATAAGTTATGTTTAAGATATGGTGTGATAATTAAAGTGAACAGTGGAAGAAATAACAAGAGAGAAGATAAAGTTAATTGAAGATGGGCAGGGATTGAGACTTGGAATGTATCAAAACCAGTTTTGTGTCCCTTCAACGAATCTACACTTGCTGCTGAGTTAACTTCTTCCATTAATACATGATATTGTCATGTTGAGATATTGGAATGGTTGAGACCCCATATGAGCAACAATGGGGTGGATATAACACGAGCGTCATGTCAGATTGGCCCTATGGTCTTAAATGTTGACCAAGTTGTGTTGTTGTTATTATTATGATTATTCCTTTTAGTACACATTGTGGATAATGAAAATAACTAAGAAAGAAAAGAAGTGAAAAAAATTATATCTTTTGTTTTCCAAGTAGTTTGATTTTAATACAAAATTGATTAAGAGTGGTCCTTAAAATATTTGGATGTACATTGCCATCATTTTAAGCATAGCATTCAGATAGCAAGTCTTCTTATTTTAACTTTATTTGTTATCATAAATTCTTCTTCCATTATTGTTCTTTCTATAAAGAAAAACGAAGGTGCAAGATCTTTGGTTAGAAGAATTGAAGGATTAATGATGCGTATTCTGGGTGTTCACGTGAACTTGTAATTAAAGATCTTCACTTAATACCACACGTAAACCCAAAATGAAATCAGTAAAAATCTAAACATCTTTTTACTTTTATTGTCCTATGTAGCATTATTAGTCAGTGGGGACTATCTCATGCCATGAATTTCTAAAGTTTCACATGGATCTTAAGATAATGTATTTAAATTTATGCTAGCTTAGAGTGTCAAAGAGTAATTTAGTGAGCTTTTACGTGGAATAATTACTTTTTAAAAACTTTAAAGTCCTGACTCTCTTAATTATATGTTATTTTTTGCGTCTAATTTATGATCGTGATTATTCTCCGACGCAATAATTTTTTGAATATTTCGCTTATATTATTGTCTTCACTTAAATCATTTTAAAGTAATGTGAATCACATTCAAATGATTTTCCTTTCTTTGACTCGTAGTGTCTCTTCAAACCACTCTATCATTATTAAGATGAAAAGATATCCAACTCTATCCATCTAAAATGTGAGAAACCTCTTAGTTTTGTCCTATCCTTAAGCCACAAAATTCACTTTCACCCTTATTTTCCCTTCTTCAAATAAATCATATATTATTTGAAACGTTAACTGATTTGATCCATATGAACGTCCATGGTATGTATGGAACAATGAATATTAATTAGCACATAAAAAAAGTTTGAAAAATTTGTTATAAGGGAAAAAAATTAATCGATAGGCGCACGTGGACCGCGATTATTGCATGATTGCAAACCGGATTCGGAGCCAGTTTTATTGTGAAAAAACAAATTGAATATAATAATTTAAAAGGAAAATAGTAAAGTTATATGTTTTTCTTTTTCATATATGTTTTGAGGCGGGTTATTAATATGAGGACAAAAATAAAATAAAAAATAATACATTACTAATTTATTGTAAATGAAACAAAAGAAAAGTTTTCGCTGGATATAAAAAAATAGAAAAGAAGAAGAAGAAGAAGAAGAAGGTGAATTGAGAAGCATCTCAGTAATTGTTGGGAACTGGTGGGAAGGATATTGAAGTTATGGTCATAATTTTAGTCTGTAGGGGTGTTAATAGTAAATCTCTCTTTGGTCCATTTTTAAACAATTCTCCTTCGGTTCATCATACAAAACTGAAAATAATATTGTCACTCCTATAATTTCTCCATGATAACTTCATATCCCAAATTAAATACCTAAAATATTATTTTATATTTTTATTTTCTATTTAAAATTTTCCCTTGTATTTATGCATATTTTTTATTCTTCCATCCTCCAGTACCTCCATTAGTTGAATATTTAATTTTTTTTGTTACATATTTTCTACTCTCAAATTGTATAAACAGACTCAAAAAATACGATTGAATTCCTGGACACCCAATCTAAAATGTATTTTTTAGATTGATTTATTTGGAAACGCATTATGAAACACTCATTTCGAAATATTGTTATGAAGAGTTAGATGTATTTTTAGAAATCAATTCCAGAAAGATAAATTTAAAATACATCTCCTGAAAATCAATTTCAAAAATATATTCCAGAATATATTTTTTCAAATATATTTCTAAAATATTAATTCCAAAAATACATTATAAAAATTACATTCTCAAATACATTTTTAAAATTGATTTTTTTTAGAAACACATTTCGAAACGCACTTTCTAAAATATATTTTTAAAAAATTAATTCTAAAATATATTTTTAAAAAATTAATTCTAAAATATATTTTAAAAAAATTAATTCTAAAAATATATTTTAACAATTGCATTTCAAAATATATTTTTAAAAAATTAATTTTAAAAATATATTCTAAAATATACTTTTAGAATATATATTTAAAAATTTAATTCCAAAAATACGTTATGAAATACATTCTACAATATATTTTCAAACAAATAATTCTAGAAATGTATTTCAAAAAATTTTTTTTTTTCAAAACATGTTTTCTGATTTTTTTTTTTGAATTTTCTCGGTCAACAAAGTAAAATGGGAATGGGATTTAATTTAATTAATGTAAACGAAGCAACAGCCCAAAAACAAAAAAAAATTATAACCCAAGAATCACCGATCTACCTTTATACACGAGTTGGGCTTCTTTCTCTTTCTTCTTACATGTCTTTCTTATTTTTAAAATAAAATGTAAACAAGGATTGTTTATTTATATTTTACTTTAGTTTTATTCTTTTTATTTAACAAAAATCTGGAAAATGCAGAAGAAGAGAAGAGGTGGTTGAAGGGATGAACCTAGCCGAAACCAAAAGTCGCACTTCCATCTTGCATGGCACTTCTTTTGGAATCACAAACTAATCAATTCATCTGACAAGTGCAAAATCTCACCCAATCACTCCTAAATTCAATTTCCCCAGTCACACTCATTGTTGAATAGTTCATTCTCCCTTGAACCATGCCGGTTTTCAAAACCCCCTTCAACGGCTACTCCGTCAAGTTCAGCCCCTTCTACGAGAACCGCCTCGCTGTCGCCACCGCCCAGAACTTCGGCATCCTCGGAAACGGCCGCCTCCACGTCCTCGACCTTTCACCTGACCCTTCCCTCCCCATCGCCGAGCTCGCCGCCTACGACACCGCCGACGGCGTCTACGACGTCGCCTGGTCGGAGTCCCACGACTCCATCGTTATCGCCGCCGTCGCCGACGGCTCCGTGAAGCTCTACGACCTCGCCCTCCCCCCCACCTCCAACCCGATCCGCTCCTTCCAGGAACACACCCGCGAGGTCCATTCCGCTGACTACAACCCCGTCCGCCGCGACTCCTTCCTCTCCTCCTCCTGGGACGACACGGTCAAGCTGTGGACCCTCGACCGCCCCACCAGCGTCCGCACCTTCAAGGAGCACGCGTACTGCGTCTACTCCGCCGTCTGGAACCCCCGCCACGCCGACGTCTTCGCCTCGGCCTCTGGCGACTGCACCGTCCGCGTCTGGGACGTCCGCGAGCCCGGGTCCACCATGATCCTCCCCGCCCACGATTTCGAGGTCCTCGCCTGCGACTGGAACAAGTACGACGAGTGCGTAATCGCCACCGCCTCCGTCGACAAGAGCCTCAGGGTCTGGGATGTCAGGAACTATAGGGTTCCGGTGAGTGTGCTCAATGGGCACGGGTATGCCGTGAGGAAGGTGAAGTTCTCGCCGCACGTGCGGAATTTGTTGGTGTCTTGCTCTTATGATATGACGGTGTGCGTTTGGGACTTCATGGTGGAGGATGCGCTTGTGAGTAGGTATGATCACCACACGGAGTTTGCAGTAGGGGTGGACATGAGTGTGCTTGTGGAGGGGCTCATGGCTAGTACGGGTTGGGATGAGCTTGTTTATGTGTGGCAGCATGGGACCGACCCTAGGGCACCTTAACATAATAGGTACATTTCTTCTTCTACCAGAAGGAACATATATGCATCATCCCTTACATTGATTTTCAGGAACGGTATTTATTTATATACCAACGGATTTCGCTTTAAAAATAGGATAGGGAATGTCTTGTATACAGATTTTGATTGTTCATAATTTTTCTTGGAATAAACCATCGCTTTGGTCCTGAAGCATCACTATCTCTTCTAAATAGTCCCTAAACCAGTTAAATTATATATAAAGTCCTTAAAGTATTACACAAATTACTTTGTTTTCCTCGTTGAGTAGGTTGGAATTCACTGCTTGGCTCTTCAAGCGTCCAGCTGTTTCTATTGCTATTAACATTTTTATGACAGTGAAGTTTTAAAGGCTTCGGGTTTGTTATATGTTGTTCTTTGATTTCAACTTCCATTTTTGCCTAGGCTGTTCAGAACTAATGTAACATAAAATGAAAAAGAATTGTTGGAAATTTGAAAGTGGGCAAGAAGTAAGAGGATGAAGTTTGATGTTGTTATAATATTGGACTTTAGTAGCCACATGGTGTGTTTTGTCAAATTCTGGACACGTTAGCATTGTCCATGCAAGTCTAAACTAAATTGTGTGGAAACTGAACTGTCTTTACTGTTTTTAGGATGGTCCATAATGTGTTGCCGTGGAATACTATATTTGTCTCTTTTTTTTGGTAGAAATTTCTTTGTTTGTCTATTACATCTAGTTAAAGTCCCCACCCCTTTTCTTTGTTTTTGACAGAGTGAAAGATGAATATTGTGCAATAGATCTGTTGCACATTCAAACAAGCTTCAAGTTACAGATTATACATAATTCACCAGTGAGGCGCTCTGGAATGTTGAATAGTCTGCTACAATGGTGAATTATGGATGCCAACAGGTGGATATGCAACTTTGTTACTACCTATATTCTTTTTAAAATCTATAATCAAAATCTGTTTCTTATCATGTTTGACAAAGAAAAAGTAAACTCCATATGTCTTGTAAAATCTCTTATTTGAAACATCAAACACCCAAGATATCTAAATATTGAGCATTGTTATGAAAATTTTGGTAGATGATTGAAATATAAGGTGAATCTTTGAAGGAAAAAAGACATAAATCTAAGATTTTTCATCTTACTTTATATAGGCTCACATGCTGGCTTGCCAATAGTGTATGGAAACTTAATACAATAAGATGACAATTTATCCGCCTACATTGATCTAATACTATTATCTTGTTTTACAAATCCCAGTGTAGGGGAAATTTCTTAATATATCAAATAGGTGTTTGTAACTTTGTTTATAAGGGATTTTAGGATTCTTAATTAGGTCTTCTTATTAGAGTTGAGACGAATTTGTCAAATAGATGTCTGACTGATAGGTTATTTTAAAAAAAAGACTGTACTTATCAAACAAGAAGTTTCCTTTAGGGTGCATACTTGGATTAGCATATTTTCTCTCCAAAATAACTTGTAATATAGAGAAGTGGTAGTAACTCACTCTCTAATATATTTTTTTTAGCATGTACTCTATCATTGATGAAAATTTATTGAACATTACAAAACCAGGATTGAGACTCTAAAAGAGAGGTGACATCTATCAAAATTTGTAGTTTTTAATAAAATTTAATCAATAGTTGAGCGATAAAAAAATTGAATTAGCAAGTGTTTGCTGTCATTTATCTATAATCAAAATCTTTGTTAGAGAGCTTTTGAAAAAATAGTCATTTTTTCTTCTTAATTTTATTAGAGCATTCTGGCCTTCAACAGTTCATCCAATCGGACAGAACAGTTATCTTGGAGGATATCAGTAATTTACCATTTAGAATGTGTTACTGGTGTTACCCATTCAGTAATTGATTTGATGTAGAATGAAATGATATTGTAACCTTAAACTTGAACTCTGACTTCTTTTATCCTTTTTCCTTGATAAAACGGGATTTCCTCATACCTGTAGAAATCTGCGGTGTACAAGAGAATGAGGAATATGCTCAATTTAGCCTCCCCTTGGCATTTGGGTCATGCCTAAGGTTGTATAATTGAGTTGGACTAGTTTAGAATTGATGATATTAGTAAGTAGGTTTGAAGTCACGCATATGAGATTACAAACCTTAAAATAAGAAAAGGCAAAGGGACCATACAGAAGCTTTTAATCATGATTTTTTGTCTAACTTTAGGGTAATTAGTCGCAAAATTCAAAATATGAATATTCTATATCTTGTAGTTGCTATAATAATCTTATCCACAAGGGTCATTTACTTATGTGAGTTGTCAAATATGATCAGCATGCAATAGAGGAGTCGTAAACGGCAACTCACTTTGGTTACTGGTACCCTTGAAAAAAATAGTGATGGGTACCCATAGGAAACCCAATAAACTTACGATTGATTAGCTTTTGAATTCTCAGTTCTCAAATATCACATAAGAGGTTGTGAATTTCTGCATGCATAATTTGGAATTAAAAGGTGAAAAGACGACATATGTAATAAAGAAATAATTATATTGTGAAAGATTAGCAATATTTTAATATTGTTTAGTGTACACAACAAATAGTGCCCCCAGAAAAAAACTATTAGAGAGAATAAAATCAACCCTCCATATATTGGGGAATGAATAAATATAGCCCTTGACTTTCAACTTCTATTTTGTATTGTAAGTTGATTTGTTTTATGCTTACTAAACTCTGCTTGATTATCCTTTCGCCATTGTCTCATTGATTCCTCACTCCCCAGTGAAGAATTTGTGCTTGCTAGCCACCCTTGGTTAACAAACAGTTTACCACATATATTAGCCTAACCTACAGGTCACAATGGTGACTAGAAGACCCTCCCATCAATGGCTTCTCCTGTTTGAACTTTGGTTTTCCTTATACTCTGGCTTGGTTATCAACCTTTGGTCATTAAGGCAATCTAAGTTAACAAACAAAAGAGACTATTTGAGAATATAATATTTTCTAATTTCATTTTAACTACAAAATTAAGAATCTTCCGTGTTATCTGAGAAACATATTAACTCTAATGTCTTCTTGAGGTAGAGGTAACGTTTGTCTCTGTCTTCACCTCTTGATTCTTTGCTGTAATCTTGTACACTAAGTTTTGCAATGCCCAATCTTCCTAGAATTCCGTAGTCTTCGGATTATGGGAACTTTGATGATTCTTGGATTTAGACATTCTATCTTTTGAGTGAGTCTGATTGCAAAATTTGACCCATTGTGAAACTTTAGAAATATTTGGCCCAAGTCTGACCTGCATTCGTAATGGACCGGGTTGGCCCATGGACCACAACCCACTTGAACAACCCTTGTTGGTAACAAAGGTAATCTAGTGTAAACAAAATACATGGGATTGGTTATTTTCATAAACTGGTTTACGATTTCACTTTGCTTCATTTTTATCACAAAAGTACTATATTTTCATTTTATTTTCTGTTATGAATTTTACTTTTAACAAAAAGATATTTTGTGTTATTAGAAATAAAATTGCCAAAACGAGTGCTTTGGTATGGTCTTATTTATATTTTAAAATAGGTTATGATTTTTAGTTTAATTTAATTTTTAGGTTAAAAAAAATAATTTTGGTTCAATTGAAAATAAAAAAAATATTTTAATATATTTATATTAAAATAATTAATTAAAATATATTTAAATAACAATTATATTTTTAAAATTTAAATTATATTGATATTATTAATTTTAATTTAAGATATAATGATTTAATATATATATATATATATATATATATATATTAAGAGAATAAATTTATTTAATTTTAAAATAAAAGTTAAAAATTTATTTTTTGTTATCTTCATTTATTCTTAATAATATAATAATAATGTTAATTATTAAATCTTGAAATAAACATTTATTAAAGATTTATTATAATATATATTTTTAAGTAAATTTTTTATCAAATTAATTTATAATATATATATATATATATATATATATATATATATATATATATATATTTGAATAAAATAATAATAAAAATAATTATTATTTTATATAATAAGTTAATCTATAAACTTATAATTAGTATTTTGTAAGTTCATATAAGTTATGGAATCAATTTATGTCATAGATTTATTAATCTAATCTAGTTTAATTTTTAGTATTTTGGATCAATTAATCTGACTAACTCTTTTACAGCGAAACAAAAACGAAAACAAGGGGATTCTTATTATGAATTTTAAAAAACAGAAAGAAAGTTGAAGTATTTTATTCTACATTTGTAACTTCATGATTACTTTATTTAGTCCTTTTGATGGTTCCGCATTTATTTTGCTTGCAATCACCTCACCCCAACATTTTAGACATGGTTAAATGCTATTGCTCTTTATCTGATGTTTACCAATGAAGTTAGTGACACAAATTTAGGGCCTTTAAACCTTAAACTAAAGGAATCATCATTCAGGACTAGTTGAGAGTAGTTCAATGCGACTTGTAGCAGTTCAGATGAATTACCGAAATCCGGATAACAAACATTTTACTTTCAACCTTCGTCCTCTCATGATTGAGATGTACTTTTCCCCTTCTTTTACATCGGTTTTGTAAATTGTAGTTTATTTTTCTTAGGAGGATATCAAGAGTCCTTGGAGAACATATTAAAGAATTAATGGTGATAAATTTTCATATTAGGAGAGGGAGAATTTTTCATTTTGACTTTAATAAAAAAAATTAACCTTTGCTTGTTTATTTGTCAAATTAGTTATCCCTCGTTTGCAATACACTTCTTCTTATATGTTTGTAATAAAGACAACTTAATATATTTCTTAAAATATTTCTGGAGTTCTCATATTAAATATTTATAACGTGAATTATGGAAGCAAAACTCTAAATTTAATTTGACATAACAGTAAGATCTCATTATAAAATGCATGTTTTTATTCTTGTAATAATGTACATATTTTATCTATTGCTGAAAGAGATAAATCGTGGCGTTACAGATTTTCAATGGAAATCCATTCTTCATCGCTGTGTAGACATGTCATCTATAGCACATGGTTTGAATGTAAACTACGGGCTCACTGGGAATGACCTCCAACCCACTATAGAAAATGGTGCTCCTGTTTTATCAAGAAAATAAAACGAAGCGTTATTCATCCCAATAAGGATAAAACTAGCCACCTCAAGCTTAGCATCACATCTTGCATCACCTCAATGTCATCTTTGTCGTCCAGTTCTAAGAACAAGGCTTTCTGTTAGTTGCTATCTCACATTTGTTCATTCACATGGCCAGAGTGGATTCTATTATACTCTCTTGGCATCAACAACAAAAAAGCGACCGCATAAATTTCCTTCTCTGAGCTCAAAAATCGTTAGTTCACTTGAATTTCACTAAAAAACAGGGCTTTCACTTTAAACGCACACGAAGTAGTCACACTTTATTATAGAAACGAGAAGAGCAGTGAGAGTTGTAGGTTTTTCTTATCTACTATAATTACTGTGATTTAGTATGTTAAAGAGTCTTAAATAACTTTAAAAGCGTTATCTAACTGGCAATTGAAAGGAAGAGTGGTTTAATGATGATAAATGATGACATTCTATTCCTCACCGACAGGGAGAACTGAGGATAACTATCACCAAAATATCTACTCCAACGCACTTAAGTAAAAGCAGCCAAACCGACCACACCGCAAAACAAGCCAAGCCTCGATCTTAGAACCTTCAACTTACTGAAGAATAAAGGGTTATAACTCTTCCCTTCATCAGCCAAAGACCTAAAGCTTTGTCATTTAGTTACTCCACAACCTACAAATCGATATAAATACACCCACACGCAAAGGGTCCTCGACAAAGAAAAAAATCAAAAGCTAGTTCTGTTGCATTGAGAACTGTGGATGTAGATGCTTTGCAAGCAAAATCTAGAGACTCCAACAGTAAAAGCTATGCTTAACACCTACCATAGCTCCAAACTCTGTTCAAACCAGTGTGGTTCTAGTCTTGTGCAAACAATCGACGCACCGTTACCTCTAGTATGGTCCCTTATTCGGCGCTTTGAGAACCCACAAGGCTACAAGCTTTTTGTGAAGAAGTGCACCATGCTTGCTGGTGATGGTGGCATTGGAAGCGTACGTGAGATCATGGTCACATCTGGGTTACCGGCTGGTGTCAGTGTGGAGAGGTTAGACAAGCTTGATGATGACAAACATGTCTTAAAGTTCAGCATCATTGGCGGTGATCACAGGCTGGTGAATTACAGTTCCACCATTACTGTGCATGAAGAAGAAGAGAAATATGGGGGGAAGACCGTGGCGATTGAGTCGTACGTGGTGGATGTTCCGGCGGGAAACAGTGTCGAAGATACGTGCTCTTTTGCCAACACCATCATAGCTTGCAATCTTAGGTCCTTGGCTAAGATCACAGAAGAAATGGTTTGTAAGGCCAAGTAAATTGTGGCCATGGCTATCTTAGTTTCTCTTCAGATTATTACCTTTGTTTCTTGTGTCATTATGTTGTTAATATTGTATGTCTATTTATTGATTTACAAGTTCTTGTGTAGCCTAAGATTACAAGGTGCTTAATTGCGTATATCATTTTACTCAAATGAAATTAACATTTGTGTTTATTTCGAATTCATTTTGTATGTTACAGTGTATTTTAATTGTCATTCAGAATTACGTGAAAAATACTCACTAGGCAAATAATTATATCTTGGATTCAATATCGAAGAAATAATCATAAAGACTGAATTCACACGACTTTATTTAATAGCGAAGCACAGTGGAAATTACTTTTAACGAAATTTGATTTTAAACGCCCAAAGTTAACGAAATTCACCGATGATCCAATTTTTTTCGGTCAATACCACTTTTCGGTCTACGCTTTGTCTCAATCAACCAATCAATGTCGTAGCCCAACGCGATTCCAAGAGCTTTGATAATTGTTTGGCGTCCTTGTTTAGTCCCGAGTACATTCAACAGTATCTCCTCCGCAAAAGGAATAGTTTTTTCCTTCACTTTTTCTTTTAGTTTAAAATACACACTCTTCTCAATTAAAATTATTGAAAAATATTTTTTTTAATCTCATTTCTTATTTAATAAAATGATTTTCTTCAATAAATTTTAATAATAAAAATATTATTGACATATTTCAATAAAATAAATATATATAGTATTAACTATAAAAAATAAACACATTTAATGTTTGCAACGATGTATTATGTTATGATATAATTTTATGATTAACGCGCTAAGTAAGATTTATGTAATGCTAATAATGTATGGTTGAAGATAGGTGGTGAGGAATAAAGATGATCCTATGACACATCAGTTCATAACGCTAGTGGTTACTCCCCATATCAGATGATTTTCGGCAAACCACCACCTTCTATCCCCACTATTTGCTGATTTAGAATTGCTTGCTGTATTGAAACACAAACTTGAGAAAGCACAGATACAAATCTAAATGATGAAAGACATTTTGGAGAAGAAGGCAAACCCAAAAGGAACATTATCAAACCCATTCATTAGAGATAAAAATCCATATCTCAATCAGGATAGAGTTGACTTTTGTCATTCTATTATTATATTTATTTATTTTGTTTTCGCAACATACATATACATTATGTTATTGCATCCCCGCACCTGCAAGTTACGATTGATTATTGACCCATCCTTTACACAAACCATGCAGAGTAATGAATAAAGTGGCAAGAGATCAGTTTATTTATTTGTGTTTTGGAGGCCTTCGCCTCGAACTTAAGGCAATTCAGTGTGCTGCTATCAGAGTCCCGGTCATTCACGCTACACTGCGTAAGACACGTTTAATAGACCTGCACAATTGCACTTAATCTTAGCATCCGACTTGATTCGCTAAATTTGTGCTTGAGAAGTGAATTTGGAGTTGTGGAAAATAAAAGAAGAAAAGAAGAAGCGAAAAACGTGATTGTTTAGATTAAATAAATAAAAAAAGTGAAGAGAAATAATTAAAAAATTGTAAAAGATAAAATTAATTTGATTAATTAAAAGATTTAAATAAAAAATAAAAGAAAATGAATAATCAAAATATTTTATTATAAATTTTAATTAGAATACATTTTAATTAAAATGTAATTTATCTAGTTGTTTATATTATAAAATAATAATAATTATTATTATTATTTTCTTTTACTGTTACGGAAAAAAATTATGAATTTTTTTACAGGACATAATTCTTGAAAGTTTAATCTTTTCTACATAACGTAAAGGCAGGCATCATATTGGGTACTAAAATTATTTGCTTGACAGAATAACTAACTATTACAACATACAAAAATGCAAGTCACTTTGGAGATCATGCTTGTCACTTTGGCCATTCATAACTACTTTTAATGGTTTATTCACCTCATTAAAAGGTAATCAATGTTGCGCAGCAATAATGGACCGATATGGGAGTTGAGTGAATAACATTGAGTGTTCTGTAAATACATGCCTATCACTCTAGGTAATTCCGCAGCCTTATTTAACTGACTCTCACCAGCATTTTGGCAGAATGCAGATGTAGATTTCTTTATCTAAATAAACTAACGACTTATCTAATACGTTGACCAATGGTAAACCATTGAAACCAAAGAAAACACATCTAACTAATGAACCGTAATGTACTGACTACGTCAAAGGCTTTCATTCAAACTTCAACAGTTAGCTACTATTACAGATCTTCTATGTAACGAGACAACAAAACAATGTCAAGAAAACTACGCTTTACAGGGCTGCGAGGAAGTATTGAAAACTGCCAAAAACACTGGAATAGAAATTAAAAGTAAATAATAAAAAATCCAACTAGATGAACATCATCAACTCTGGCCTACTGTATACATTGCTCTGCTCATCCTCCAAGGCAGGGTATGATGCTACAAGAGCATCTTGAGCTCCAATATATAAGGAGTTGTAAATCTTCCAATATACCTCCCTAACTTTCCGGGCAGGATGGAACAGCCCTTGCAGACAATAATTCAGAACTACAGCCGCTCCCAATGCTACCCTCATCCCTTCAATTGCTTCCATCACAGCATTAATCACATGCGGAGAAGTTTCAAAAATGTTCGGCCATACATAATTCAGCAAATGTACCAGGGCATCCTCACAACCCAAACCAGCCACTCCCAATGCCATGTGCTTCACAGCAGAGGCAGCAGTCTGCCTGTGAACCAAATCTCTGTCCATAAGAGCATCCTCAAGCAACGGAGTCACAGCATAGATGTAGTCCTTTCCCATTTCACCAATATACTCAAATAGGAAGGAGAGGGATTTCAGCACACCATTTTGCACATTAAGTTCTGGGACACGATACTCATTCATCAAAGCTGGTAAAACTGTGAAGGGTGAACATGTTTCTGCAACAATTGCAATAGCTACAGTCGTGCAGACACGGTTCTGCCTCTCCTGAACCTTGAGATTATTTAACAGAGTTGCTAGAACATCTTGTGGGCCAATGGCCTTTGCTATATAACCAAAAGTGTTCACTGTAGCTCTACGGATACCCTTCTTGTGTGCTTTAAGCATCTCAAGCAGCTCAAAACAAATTCTCATCCATTCTCTGGCTGGTACAAACTCAGCACCACGGTCAGCAATTCTGCCTACAAGGTCAATACAGTTCTCCTGAACTTTCTCATGCCTATTCTTCAAAATTGGAGTCAACCTTGGAAGTAAATCCTTAATAGGAGGAGTCATCTTTGTCATACCAATAACATTGACAATAGACTTGAGAGCTCCCAGAATTGATCCTAAAACCTCGGGGTACTCCTCTCCCAAATACTCATATAGGACAACACCAAGATGACCCATCAATTGTTCCTCGTGGCACTGCTTCATGACAACAGCAATCCTCGAAATGAGATCTGCTGCTTGCTGTCTCACCTTTGCACTCTTGTTGTTCAATCTCCACTTGATCGTACCACAAATCTGTGGAAGATATGGTTTCACTCTCTGTCCAAGTGAATTCACAACAGCACCAAACCCATTGAGCATCACGTTAGCATCATCACTGGTCTGCTCTTGGAAGGCATAAAGAATACCATCAATCAGAAGCTCTTCCAGCCGTGCATCAATATCAGATGCCCCCAAGTTAGTAACCACCTTCTCAATAGTTTCCATAACCATTCGCCGATATGGTTCACTCTCATCTTTAAGATCCTCAACAATTCTACCAACAATATCTGCAACACCAACCTTGTTTGCAATCTCTACAGTAGTCTCCACCAGTTGCTTATAGTTTCTTCTATCCAAAGCCATCCTCCTAACCCAGAAATTCCTGAAAAATTCAGGAAGGATATCATTTCTAATATATTCAGCTTCCACACCCTCAGTGCTCACACACTGCTTCACGACTTTCAAAACAATTTTCTTCATTTCTTCATCAGGTGACTGGAATTCACGAATCAGAATGAGCATTACTTCCTTAGTATAGTAACTGGCATACAGAGCTTCCATCAACGGAATAATAAATCCAATGGCCTTCAGAAATGCAGCCAACACCTTCCCCCGGTGCTGCCTAATACCCTTCCACAGTGGCTTCAAGACAGAGTCAAAACTTTCAATACCATAAGGAGCAGCAGCCTCAGCAAGGGCAGCAAGAGACAACGCAGTGATTGTTCTCACTTTCTGATTCTCATCATTCAGACCATGTTCTATAATTTCTACAAGAGATCTAAGATGTGGCAACACCGCACAACCAATTAAAATGGCAATCTGCTGCACAATTTTAATCCCTGTGTGCCTAGCCTGCCATGATTTCTTACTCTGACAAACTGCCTTCAAGAACGGTAACAGTGCAGGTATACCCAGAGCAGATGCAACAACACTAAAGGCCCTAGCAGTAGTGTTCCTAACATATTCATCAATGTTATCTATATCAGGCCGCATAGCAGCAATCATTGTAGCCAGCCCAGCAGCTTTACTGAGATTAGATATTATTTCTCTCCCCTCAACACGGGCATAGTAATCTTCATCAATCAACAAGGGTTCAATAACAACAAGAATCTTATGCACAAAAGGCCGAACCAACTCATCTAACTTATACAAAACCCTGTCTATTACCTTAACCAAAAGATGCCTCTCCTGATCCTCAAGTGTAGGCTGCATAAGCAACGGCAGGATCCGGTTAAACAAAGGCCCGGCACCAAACTCACGAGCCTTATCAGTAAGCTGCCTCAACGCTGTCTTCCTCTGAGGTGGTGTTCCATTCTTCACTTTAAGCAGAAGCTTCATAATCTTCCTTTCCTTTTGCTCATCTGGGGACAACTCCTCCTCATTCTCTTCATTCAACAGCGCCCCAAAGTACTGGTAATCCTCCGGCTTCATAAATGGCAATCCACCAGGCACCTCCTTTGGAACATCAAACTGTTGCCCACGATTCTCTTCAGGGATTTGATAAAGAGGAGTCCCCAAAGGAGTAGGAGTGGCAAGAAGCTTCCTAGCCGGCGTCCTAATGGGCACATACGAAGCAGGGGGCTCCAAAATCTTATAGCCTTCTTGGGGAAACATGGCATCAAGCTCCTCATCAGTCAAGGGGCGATTCCTCTCTTCAATATCCCTCTCCCACCTCAACAAATTGTACTGCTCCGGCGTGATGGAGCCTTGTAAAGCCCCAGGGGTGGGAGTAGCGAGTTCAACACCACCAACAGGAGTAACACCAGGAGTATAAGCAGCAGCCGGAGTAGCACCAGGCAATGGAGTAGCACTTCCCATAGTAGCAGGGGTTTCATCCCACCTCGACCTTTGCCTCTTAGGAGTTGGGGTAGCCATCCCAGCAAGCTTAGGAGTAGCATCCCAAGTCATACCAGCAGGTGTAGCACCAGGTGTAACACCGCCTGCACAGGGACGAAACCAGTCAATATAATTGAGTGGGGAAAAAATATTTAACACATAGGACAAGAGGACTGAAGAGGGGTGTAACACTACCTGCAGGTGTCGCATCAGAATCCGCAACTCTACCAGGGGTAGGAGTCTCATCCCACCGGTTCCTCCTTCCAGGTGTCGCATCTGAAACCCTCCCCGGAGTCGGGGTAGCATCCCACCGCCCCGGGGTGGTGTCAGGCATATCCCAATCAGACGTTTTGGCCTTCTTCACAGGGGCGGCGGCAGCACCACCATCATCCTGAGACTGGTCCCACCGGTTCCTCCTCTTCTGCTGCTGTTGCGGGGGAGCAGTCTTGGCAGCCTCCTCCTCCTCCTTCTTCTTCTTGGAGATGGCCTTCAGAGTTTCCTCCTTCTCCCTCTTGAGGGCCTCTTCGCGCATGACATCAGCGTAGGTCCTCACCGAGGGGTCCGGGGTCTTCTCGCCGGCGGAGAAGGGGTCGTGGCGCTCAGGGGAGATGATCTGGTTGAGGCGACGCCGGCGGTAATCGTCTTCTCGGTCGATGATGCGCTGAGGCTTGCGAAATCCGACATCGGCGTCCGATTCGGGGGCGGAGGGCATGTCCTTGAGGAGAGATTTGGGGGCGGTGTAGGAAGCAAGCTTGCGCGCAACCTCGTTGTCCATGGCGTCGAGATTCTCGTCATCCTCATTGGCGGGGATGGAAGTGAGGTAGGAGTCCTTCTCGCTTCCTCCGTAGAGATCGGTGTCGAAGGTGACAGAGTTGAGCGACGCCAGTTGCTGCTCCATTCGCTTCCGTTCTTCCTGCGTCTTCGCGATCTCGGGGTCCACCGACGCCATGATTATGCTTGGAACTCCTAAAACCCTAACCCTAGAGAGAGAAGTTAGGATTGTGGATGGATGGATGGATTTGGATTCGTGAAATGGATAGGAATTGGACAAGAAAGAAACCCTACGCAGGTCGATTAGTGAGTGAATCTTGAAGAAAGAAACACATTCTGATGCAACAAAACTAAACTATGCTAGGAGAACTGGAACCGACATAGCCTGCTGGGCCCAGCCCAATTCAGTTGTATCTATCTGGGCCTTTTTCTTCTATTTTCACCATTCCAATTTGCTCTTATTTTTTTAACAACAAAAATAGCATTCCAGATTAGAATATAAATAATGATTATTTTAAAATTTCGAGATATCTTTTACCAATAATTTAAAATGGTCATTACAGAAGATATTTAACCATATTTTAAAATATATAATCTAAAATGTATTTGGCATTCTTTTAGATTGTGTATTTTAACTTTCTTATTTGTCATCCCAAATATATAAAATAAAAGTTTTTTAATATAACCCAGATAACATTTTCGAGTGTGTCAATATGTTTGTGTGGTGAAAGAAATAAAAAATAAAAAATGAGACGTAGTAGAAAGGAAATCTCATCTCTAACTTCGGCCCCAAGTCCTTAGAAAAACCTCTATTGTGTAATACTAAACTCCAATTTGGTCAAAACTGAAATGTATGTCCCTTATTGATGCGGTGTTGCTATACCACCTTCTTCGGATATGCTACATAAATTCTCAACTTTACCATAACTTTTACAATGGACAATTTTAAGTTGAATGAAAAACAGATTGTCAATTTGAATATATTTTTACATCCTGGTGAAGTTCTGGTTTTATTAGATACATTTTATTGTTATTTTTATTAAATGTTAAATATTAACCCGACTACTCTTTTTAATTCATTTCATGGTATTTGCTTTTTTCTATTATTTTCTTTTATGATTAATAGAGTAGTTTTACCCCACACACACACACACACACATATATATATATATATATATATATATATATATATATATATATATATATATATATATATATATATATATTACGATCCATAAAGATGATATTGTTGTTGTTTTGATGAGCAAAAGTTTTCATTGTATTGTTTTTAACAGATAAATATTTTTTCTAAAAAGTTCAGATCTTCAAAAAATTGTTTAGGATATTTTAAAGAATTAAAATAAAGTTATATAGTTTTTACCTAATGTTTATATAAACCTGTATATTATTTTATATATTTCAATTTGTTTTCATTGTCTGCAAGTTTCATCATATAAATTTACACAAATATTGGAGTGAATTCAATCATTCACTTTGATAGATAAAGAAAAATAAGAAAATATGATAATTTGAACGTGAAAATAAATTTTACACAAACCTTTGAGTTTGTTTGTAAATTAATATGAAGAAAAGGTAAGATACAATAGTACGGGCATAGAAAGTATAGTACAAGCCGTCACTGTTCACTTTCTTTGATCTCTCTCTCATCCATGGCAAGTGCTTATGTCATGCCTCAGCAACCAGTCTAATAGTCCAGGCACAACACATACACGTTTGAATGTTAGATTACCCGACCCTTTTATCCTGATAAACTTCCAAAACTTTAGACAAGTTTTTTAGGTAGAAAAAATCAGCTAATAGGACTAGTAGAAAAACTAAAACAAAATTTTGACACTCATTACCAATCATGGCTGCTACCAAAATAAAGTTGACAGTGATGGAATTCATTCATAAATAACTACCAAATCGCCCCTTTATTTTACTGTGCCATTTGATATTTTCTTTTCTGTCTTTCTGAATTTCTATCTAAGCCCAAGAAGTAAATGGGCAAAGGACCAAGATGCAGACTCCTCGTGTATTGACTGGCAGGTTGGTGCTATTGTATATATATAGAATGCAAACATGATGGTGGATCAATTCATCAAATAATCAAGGAGGAAAATGGGTTGCCAACTGAAAACACAACTGGTTTTTCTCTTCCTTGTCTGGGGTTTATTGGCATTTCTATGCTACGGTCTTCCAAGTGAGTACTCCATATTAGCCCTCGAACTTGACCAATTTCCTTCAGAGGAAGGGGTGGTGGAACTGTTCCAACGATGGAAGGAGGAGCACCGAAAGTTTTACGGACAACCTGAAGAAGCAGAGTTAAGGTTGGAAAATTTCAAGAAGAACTTGAAATACATTGTAGAGAAGAATGCAAAGCGAAATCATCCTTACGGCCAGAATCTAGGATTGAACAGGTTTGCTGACATGAGCAATGAAGAGTTCAAGCATAAGTTTATTTCAAAGGTGAAGAAACCGTTTAGCAAAAGGAATGGCTTGCCTGTTAAGGATGGCTCATGCGAAGATGCACCTTACTCTTTGGATTGGAGGAAGAAGGGGGCTGTGACTGGTGTGAAGGACCAAGGAAACTGTGGTAAGTTTCTACAGTCTATATATATACACACCTATAGATTTATATGGAAACATTGATGATGATCGATTTAGTTCTATTATGGTTGTGAGTTATGTGGGATACCTGCTGTCAAAACTCACTACTCCAATTTCCCCTTTTTTTTGTCTTTGTGAAAGTATTTCTTATTGTTTTTTTAGGTAGTTGTTGGGCATTCTCTTCTACTGGAGCCATAGAAGGAATAAATGAAATAGTGACAGGTGACCTTATTAGCCTTTCAGAACAAGAACTTGTGGACTGTGATAGTACTAATGATGGATGTGATGGAGGCTACATGGATTATGCTTTTGAATGGGTTATAAACAATGGTGGGATCGACTCAGAAACTGATTATCCATACACTGGTGTAGATGGTAGCTGCAATGTCACCAAGGTCTTCTTTGTTACTGTTATATTTCTAAAACCTGCATTTTCCTTCCTGTGCTATTTTTCTTGGGATTGTGGACCAAATTGTATTTCTATACATCCAATTTACTTAATTTCTTTCTTGATTAGGAGGAAAGAAAGGTTGTCAGCATCGAGGGCTACTCCGATGTAGGACAAACAGATAATTCTCTGTTGTGTGCTACAGCGAAGCAACCTATCAGTGCCGCTATAGATGGTTCTTCATTGGATTTCCAACTATACACTGGTGTAAGTGTCATTTGACCGTTCACTATTGCAGAAGTGAAAACCAGAAAATGAAATTTGCTTTCATAAACTAGTCATTTTCACTTTTCTTGAACAGGGTATCTATGACGGAGATTGCTCAAGTGATCCAGAAGATATTGATCATGCAATTTTAATTGTGGGTTATGGCTCAGAGGGTGATGAAGATTACTGGATTGTAAAGAATTCATGGGGAACCTCTTGGGGAATAGAAGGATACATTTATATTAGAAGGAATACTAACTTAAGATATGGAGTGTGTGCAATCAATTACATGGCCTCTTACCCTACCAAAGAGCCTACTGCTGCATCCCCAAGTAGTCCTCCTTCACTATCGCCACCGCCACCTCCACCACTACCACCTTCGCCGCCACCTCCACCACCCCCACCTCCACCAATTAGTTGTGGAGATTTCTCATATTGTCCAGCTTCTGAGACATGTTGTTGCCTTTATCAGTTTTTTGATTTCTGCCTCGTTTATGGTTGCTGTGAATATGAGAACGGTGTGTGTTGCTCTGGGAGCGAGTATTGTTGTCCTAGTGATTTCCCCATTTGTGATATTGAAGATGGACTCTGTCTCCAGGTATGAGATATCATGTCTATATTCTGGCCTCTTTCAATTGGCAACATTCTGAGTGTAATCAAGATTAATCAATTTTCTGAATATACTCGTAATTTGTGTTATGCAGAACCCTGGAGATTTAATCGGAGTTGCTGCAAAGAAGAAAAAGATGGGAAGTCACAAATTACCATGGACTAAATTAGAACAAACAAAAAAGACATTTCACATGCTTCAGATGAGGAATGTTTTTGCTGCAATGCTTTGAATTTACTTCTTTCCCCTTTCTCTTTTATGATTAGATTTGCTCTATATTGTTCAACGTGGGCATGAATTATATTACTGATGTTTGATAATACCAATGTGTTTCAAGTGCTCGTTTGTAAGTACAAGATGATAACAAGTCTAATATGTCAGGTACCACATAAAAAAACAAAATTAATTATGGCTAAAAAATCTTCTTTCCATCCGGTTTTACTATTCACACCTGATTTTATACATCTATTAGAAACCAATCACATTTCCACCTTTTCTGAGTTACACAAACTCTTTTTTAAGTTTTGTTTCTATCAAATTCTTCTCGTTATTGTCATTAATAGAGCAACATTGAACCGTTCACAACCTTTTCATTTCTTTTTTTAGAAGAAAATATGCATATTGTTAAAAAAAAACTTATTTAATAATAGTTTTATAAAAATAGTTTTCAAAAACTAGGTTTAAGTTTTAGATTTTAAAAACTAACAAATTAAAATAAATACAATGTATTTTTTGGTTTTAGTATTTTTCAATAATAATTAAACTATATTATCTACTTTTATCACGAAGAAATTGTCAAAAATTGATTTCCAATCTTTATCGTGATTTTTTATTATTGTTTTTATTTAAAAGGTTTCTAAACCTAAGTTATTAATTAAGTTTTTTTAACTTATTATTTTTAAAAATATTTTTTTTAAATTGAGACGTAAGATTATTTTTAGAAGCTAGAAAAGTTAAAATAAACCAGCCTTTATTTACTTCCATAATACATGCATATCTGAAATTTGTCATTAATACCCTTTACTTATTTATTAACGTCCTTTTACCTGTAGAATGTAAAAAAATTGTCTTTGGCATATTATTTTTCATTATTTGATCTTCATCTTTTAGTTCCTTTCTTAATTTGAAACTCTACTTGAGTTTGGGTTTAAAATTTCTTAAATACTGGAAATACATTATTTCTTGATAAATTAACTTCGTTAAGATTACACTCTTGAATTGTTTTATCTCATACTTTGCCTTATGATTTTACGTTGAAATTTTACCTAAGAATAATAACAACCACAGTATCAGCAACCTAATAGAAAAACCCTCACAAATGAAATATGAAACAAGAAAAAATTAATATAACACATTTATGAGTAAAAAAAAAGTGTAAGAAATTACAACATTTTTTATAAATAAATAAATAAATAAAATAATTACCGGTGAAGCATGGATGAACTAATTACTGTTTGTTTATGGCTTATTTTTCCTCTAAGACCAGATATTTGAAGTAACTATCTTGGGCCAAAGTTGCGTAAGAACTTGGGTTTATATCGGCCCTGGGCCAAATAAGTCAACTTTACTAGTTCAAACTCGCTATTGGGTTCCTGGATTCTTAAATGGAACCCAAATGTTGACTCCATTGGCACTTTGAAATTGTCTTCATTCTTAATTTTCCATTAAAAAGAAACTTCAATTTCTAGCTTTCGTTAAGTGGATAGAAAGTGACACCAATTTCATTCATATTACCATCAACTTACATTACGCATATTCATTGTCCTTTGGGCTTTGCCGATTTAGTCCCCTCTCATCCAAAAAAACACATACACTTACTTTCCTTTACAACAACCTATGCATTAATTATTCAAGACTTTTTTGCTTATCAAAATTGGATACATTATTCAATAGAATAAATTATTATAGGGGAAGATAAATAATTTAAAATATTTAAAAACTTATTTGGTGGTCAGGATAGAATAAGATAATTATTCTATTTTGTTCTAATTAATTGTTTAATATATGACAAGATAAGTTTTTTTTTCTTCTTTATCGTATTGACTATTGATATTGTGTATTTATAATTTTAATATAATGATCAAATTGGTAAAATTTGGGTCATGTATATATATGATATATAATTTAAATGTGTTAGGGTCATTATTTATTAAACCAAATAATAAAATGATCTGACTAAATTAAAGTTTTGGCTAAAGGCATATGTCATGAAAATAAAATTGTGTAGAGATCATAGAGCAATTTCTAATTTGATGAGGGGCCAAATTGGAAATACTAAAACTTAAGTAATTAACCTAATTCTGGTTATTTTAAGGGGTCGTGGTCCCTTCAGGAGCACACACACGAACGTAAGTATCGAGTCCAGTTCCTTTCTTTCTATCCCCATCAAGAGAGAAAATCAAGAGGGAAATACAAGTGTTCTTCGGTGGAAGACCATAAGATCAATGTAGTGCTTCTACAAAGACATCATCGTTATGGCTAATTCGAGTACGCTTTCGCATTCAGCTTACAACATGTTTATCGAGTATGGGATTATGTTTATGTTTGATCGTTAGAATCAAAATCAGGATTATTATTATTATTATTATTATTATTATTATTATTATTATTATTATTATTATTATTATTATTATTGTTTTTCCAACAATTGATATCGAGTCGCCCATATTTGATTCATGTCCGTTTAATTTATAGAACCCTAATTATGAAAATTAGGATTAATTTTGTTTTAAACAATTCAAATTACCCAATTTTATGAACCCTAAGTGGAGAATAATCTCTAATTTTCGTGAACCCTAAAATTTAAATTTGGGGTAACATCCCCAATCTGATTCGCTGCTCGATGGAACCGTGGAGGAAGCTATGGATTCTTCTTCTTCTTTGTTTTTCCTTTTTGTTTCGAGTTTAAGTTTCAAGTTTTACTAAGAAAGAAATAGTGTTTCAAATTTCAATCTTTCTTGTATTGGGTTATCTCGTTCTTTTTTGAATCTTTTGTTTTTATTTAATTTTATGAGTTTGGAATTGGGGGTGGTGTTTGGGGGGTGGTGTTTGGGGAATTCCCAACATAGAGGATCTTAGGCAAGCTGGTGAATGTTTCCACATGTGTGGTCGTTATTATTTTATTGCCTCTATCCCCTAGGAATTTAAGGAAAATTTGATGTTAAATTAGGGTTTGAGTGATTACTTGTTTAATTCCCTTTTAGGGTTTAGAGCGAGTATGCTAAAGAGACTCGAACTATATCTGTTTCATCCCTAGTGTGATTTTAGGGAGATGTTCATCCTTTATGTATTGGTGGAAGATGAGGTTTTTTTTTTCATCCTTTGATTTATTCAAATGAGGTGTTCATCCCTAATGAGATTTTAGGGAGATGTTCATCCTTAGTATAATTCTAATGAGGTGATTCTCTTTTGAATTAGTTTGCAAATATTAAATATTTGGTTTTGTTATATAAATAAAATATTCAATTTTTGGTAGTTTAATATTTTTTTGTGAGCAAATTGAGTCAAGAAGTCACCAAAGTAACTTCTCTTGAATGGGACAGTTCATGAAAAATATTGAATGTTAGTGTTTGTGTATATTCATGCGAGTATTAGTCGGCCCAAAAGAAGATTAATATTTGGCCGAATTGCATACACACTTGTAATGATAAACATGTGATAATTATAAGGATTTGCTTTGTCGATGATAAATCAATCCAAAGACTGGTTTGTTGTTGGACGTGCTTTATTGTCAATGTTTGATTATTACAACAAGATACCTCTAACAGTTAATATTATTGTCCAAAGACTTGATATTGATGGTGCATTGAGTGTCTTGAGATGAGTTAAACCACTATTTGAATATATATTATTTATTTTTTATATAATGTGAGCATAATTAGTTTATTTCTCGTGTTCTAAATTCAGCTACAATTGCTTCTGTCTCTGCCAATTTAAATTCTGTTCCGGTCCTCAATGGAACAAATTTTAAAGACTGGAAAGAGAATATTGATATTATTCTTGGTTGCATGAATATGGATCTTGCGTTAAGGACTGAGCAACCCCTTACTCCTACGGATTCAAGTACCTCTGAACAGAAAAGAGATTATGAGAAGTGGGATCGCTCAAATCGCATGAGTCTAATGATCATTAAGCGCAACATCCCAAAGGTGTTTAGGGGCACTGTTTTTGAAAACATCACAAGTGCCAAAGAATTTCTTGTTGAAATTGAGCAGCGCTTTGCAAAAAGCGATAAGGCGGAGGCAAGCACTCTTCTTCAGAACTTGATCTCCATGAAATATCAAGGCAAAGGAAATATCAGGGAGTACATTATGAGCATGTCTAATATTGTTTTTAAACTCAAGGCACTAAAGTTTGAACTCTCAGAAGACTTGCTCATTCATTTGGTGTTGATTTCTCTTCCTGCAACGTTTAATCAATTTAAGGTATCTTACAACTGTCATAAGGATAAATGGTCTCTTAATGAGCTCATTTCACATTGCGTACAAGAAGAGGAAAGACTAAAGGAAGACAAGACAGAAAGTGCTCATTTTGCAAGCACTTCCAAGGCTAAGGGCAAAAGAAAGAGATCAGAGGATCTCGAGAAAAAAGCTGCTAAGGGTCCAGAACAAAAGAAACAAACTCAAGAAAATAAATATTTCTTTTGCAATAAGACTGGACACATAAAGAGGAAATGTGATAAATATCATGCTTGGCGTGAAAAGAAAGGGTTGCCTAAACTACTGGAAGCCAATTGATTCTGAAAGATGAATTTATGTTGGAGATGGTAAATCGGTAGAGGTGGAAGCTATAGGACATTTTAAATTGTTATTGAGTACTGGTTTTTTATTTGGATTTGAAAGACACTTTTGTTGTACCGTCATTTAGACGGAATTTGGTTTCAGTTTCTTATTTGGACAAATTATGTTATTTGTGTTCATTTGGAAACAATAAGTTCAGTTTGTCTTTTAATTCAGATATTGTTGGAACTGATTCACTTTTGATTTATGATAATCAGTATTTACTTGATATTGTGGCCACCTATAATGAAACCCTTAATACAGAATCACGTGGTACTAAACGTAAAATTAAAAATACTCACTCAGATGCATTATGGCACAAGTGCTCAGGTCACAATCAAATCATGACGTTTGAGCTTGTGTTACACTCTTAAAGATATGGTAGAGAGTATGATTTGTCATTCCACCTTACTGGAATCACTTTGGGAAGAGACACTAAATACGACAGCTTATATTCTAAATAGAGTATCAACTAAAGCAGCTACCAAAACACCTTATGAGCTTTGGATTGGGCGACAACTTAGTCTGAAGCATTTCCATGTGTGGGATTGTCCAGCTGAGGCAAGACCTTATAAGTCAAATGAAAAGAAATTGGACTCCCGAACAGTAAGTAGTTATATTATTGGTTATGCTGAAAGATCTAGGGGATATAAATTTTATGATCCTACATTAAATATAATTTTTGAGACGGGAACTGCTACGTTCTTTGATGATATTGAGTTTGGGGGAAAGAATAAGATTAAGAACTTCATCTTGGAGGAAGAATCGGTAACAATTTCAGAACCGATTCAAATAGTTACTTTTGATAAAGTAAGTTCGGAACATCCACAAGACATTGTTAATGAACCCCTTACTCAAGATGATTTAGTTGTTCATGAAGAACAAACTCAAGATCCTCAAGAACCTGTGAATCATGAACTAATAACTTTGCAGAGATCCACTAGAGAAAGAAGAAGTGCTATTTCGGATGATTACATGGTATTTCTTCAGGATCATGAGGAAAATAATGATATAATGGAAGATGACCCAGTTAACTTCCGTCAAGCTATACAAGGTTCTAACTCTCAAAAGTGGATTGAAGCAATAGGATAAGTATAAGTCCATGCAAGACAATAAGGTTATTGGGAACTTGTCCCATTACCAGAAGGTATGAAACTCATTTGACTTCAAGATGAATATTGTTGATGATTGTATGTATCACAAGTTTAAAGGGAGACAAGTTTAGTCTCAATCAGTGCCCAAAGAGAATTTGGAAATTGAGGAAATGCAAAAGATTCCCTATGCATCAGTTGTAGGGAGTTTGATCTATGCCCAAGTATGTACGCATCCAGACATAGCATATATAGTTGGGGTTCTAGGCAGATATTTAAGCAATCCAAGAATAGACCATTGAAAAACAGCAAAAAGGGTCATAAGATATTTAAAGAGAACAAAAGATTATATGCTCACATATAGGAGGTCAGACCAGTTGGAGATCGCTGAGTTTTCTGACTCAGATTTTGTAGGATGTCAAGAATTTGTAACATGCTATGATGCATCAAATCATGGAATATGGCTGAAAAATTTTGTCACAGGACTGCAAATTGTGAAAGGTATTGAAAGACCACTTAAGTTATATTGTGACAATAAATCAACTGTATTGTTAAGGAAAGAATACAAAGTGGATAGATTTTCATAGAACACTTAAGGACAAACTCCATGATAACATATCCTCTAACTAAAGGACTTCCGCTCAAGGTCTTTCATGAGCATATTGCTCACATGGGTGTTTTACAGTTTGAGGAATTTGTGGTTTAGTGGGAGTTAGTCACTTTCATATATTTTATGTTCTATGTTTAATTTCATATATGTATAAATTGATTTTTGGACATATTTGGTTATCTATAGATATGCGGTTTTTTCGTTCATTCATTACACTTTGTACATTAAGGATATTATATCGATCTCGATAAGTTAAAGTTTGGACCAGTTGGAAATAGACGTGTACAGATCACCTTCACGTAATTTTTCATATTACACATTTCATGATGAATCCATGTCATTTGGTTATGTTAGGATGAGTAATCATTGTTGGTTTTAGTTGCGATGATGCAATGAAAAACTGGTTTGGTTCTATATCCTGATATAATTAATGAACATGACTTTTGGAGTATGCTAAAGGAATATAATGGCAATTTTGAGCTCATAAAGTCTAACACATTTGTAAAGTTGTAAGGACATATATATTTGACACCAGTGGGAGATTGTTGGAAAAATTTGGGTCATGTATATATATGATATATAACTTAAATGTGTTAGGATCATTATTTATTAAGCCAAATAATAAAGTGATCTGACTAAATTAAAGTTTTTGCTAAAGACATATGTCATAAAAATAAAATTGTGTAAAGACCATAGAACAATTTCTAATTTGATGATGAGCCAAATTGGAAATACTAAAACTTAAGTAATTAACCTAATTCTGGTTATTTTAAGGGGTCGTGGTCCCCTTCTGGGAGCACACACACAGAACGTAAGTATCAGTCTCGTTCCTTTCTTTCTATCCCCATCAAGAGAGAAAATCAAGAGAGAAAATCAAGAGGGAAACACAGGTGCTCTTCAGGTGGAAGACCATAAGATCAATATAGTGCTCTACAAAGACATTATCGTTATGGCTAATTCAGGTACGCTTTCACATTCAGTTTACAACATGTTTATCAGTATGGGATTATGTTTATGTTTGATCGTTAGAATCAAAATCGGATTATTATTATTATTATTATTATTATTATTATTATTATTATTATTATTATTATTATTATTATTATTATTATTATTATTATTATTATTATTATTATTATTATTATTATTATTATTATTATTATTATCCTTGTGCAAATTCGTCTCCAACAAAGAAACTGGTCTGCTCTTAGAAGACATACATGAGTGTAGCATGTGCATAATATAAATCCCAACACTTTTGATATATATATATATATATATATATATATATATATATATATATATATATATATATGTTGAAAGGGTTTTATATTAAATTTTGATAAATGTATTGAATCTGTATTTATTAATTGTTGCTAAAGGAAAAAGACTAGGTAGGGATACGCCCAAGTTAGGCATCAATCAATTCCACATATTAAATATGGAGAAAATGGGTACACTTTAACTTTTGACTAAGAGGTAGATTTTCTTAATCTATGCTCAAATCGTATAAAGTATTTGATTTCCCTTATATATATATATATATATATATATATATATATATATATATATATATATATATATATATACTAAGAGGTAGATTTTCTTAATCTATGCTCAAATCGTATAAAGCAGCAAGTGTTCATAGATTCAAAAATTATGTTGAAGACTTAACTTTTGGTCACTATTTTATGGATTGTATTAGTTTGAGTTTAAGGGAAAAATAAATTTCAATTTGAATTAATCATATTAAATTAGATTGATCCAATTCAATTTTGAAAAATGAATTAAAATCGTGTTGATTTTTTAACGTCATTTGGCTAATTTTTTTTTTTTTTTACTTTTTATATTGTATGTTTTACGAATTTTAATTTTATATTAATATAAAATAAAATATTTTTATTTTTAATTACTATTATTTATTTAATGTCTAGCCTCTATGCAAATATCTCCTCCATACATGTCTCATTATTTTTACTAAAGATAACAAATCTATCTGAATGTTATAAATTTACCTTTTGATCCTTCAATGGAAACAAATTGTTTTAAGAGCTATTTGTGATTCAGAACATTTAGTTTAATTTTTAATAGTCAAAGCTTTTAATTGTAGTTCTTAATTTTAAGCTTCATTTGATTTAATAATTAATAAAAAATTATGTTCTCAGTCATGTGAAGCCATTACCTTTTTTACTTTATTTGAATGCTTAATTTTTTACTACTTTTTTATTTAAACTTATCCTTTTAATCTTAATTAATTTTTAAATAAATATATTTTATATCACAGTATAAACTATTTATCATAAATTGAATGCTTGAGGGGCTTTCTTTTGATAATTGAGGAAGTCTATTTGCCCTAACAACTAAGAGTGAAAAGACACCAACTTTTGTAGCCGGAGCAAAGGGCAGTACCAATGCCAACTCATTCTCTGCCCTTTTACATCTCACGTGGTGGTTGGGTTTTGAAGCCACCCAAAGGACTTGGATATAAGCAAAATTAAATAAAATAAAATATATGTAATTATTTAGTATTTTTCAGATAACATTGATTTGATATCTGAGGAAGCTTAATTGTGAATTCCTTCTCAAACGATGCTATTCCTTTGTATGATTGCTAAATAACTCTCTCACTAATGAAGTTACAGACACATAGTCAGGGCATAAGTCTATCATCAATCTTCTTTGGCTATATTTGAAGTTTAAATTTTCTCACTATCAACCTATATAATTTCATAAACCAATTATTCACAATTTTAAATCGAATGGAATTTAGACAAAAATGTACTCCATGTGACCCATAAAGTTAAATTCAACTAAACCAAGTTTTAATTTCGAACAATAATTGTCAATAAGAAAAATGAAAATAAACAAATGTTGTGTGAAAAGAGAATAATGTTTTTATCATGTTACACAAGTTTAGCATAGTGAAAAATTCAACTCCAAATTCGTATCTTATTAAAAGTCTTAGCCATAACTTACAATTGTACTAATTGCCAACTTATTAATCAAACCACTAAAAAATGAAAAATTCTACTTTGTAACGTTGTCAAACTGAAAATTAATAAGTATAAATTTATTGATTAATATACTTAAAGTAATATAAACATAGTCAGCATAAATGTAAACATTATTGAAGTTGAATTAGATTTAAGTAGAGATGAGAAATTTTAATAATATATAAAAAAACTCATAAACTTGTAATTTTATGGTTTTGAATTAAATATAATATACTATTTTTTTTATTTTTGTATTATATATATATATATATATATATTGATTATGACAACTCTAATACTAATACATTAGTACAGTATTAATAATAAGCTCTAAAATAAATAAGAATTGAAGACGCACTTACACGTATATTTTTATTTACTTAGAACGCACGTGTTTTAAACGTGAGGTTTAGTTCCCTATTTTATGGGTAAAATTGGGATACAAACGTCATTGCAGTGAAGAGTATTTACCTTTGCAGGATTGATGGATACAAAGGAAATAAAATTTGAGAAGATAATTAAGCGCTAATTAGGGGGAGAATTAGGCAGGATTACATTTAAATTCCAGGATTACATTTAAATTACAAAGGAAATAAAATAAGTGCTTTGTTTTCATGAGAAAGCGGAAAGTGGTTGCAATAAAGAAGAAAGTCAAGAATGGCAGACAGCAACCATAAAATGACCCCTCTGCATGGGACGCAACGCAAGACACCTTTTTTTTTTTCTTATATCATTCATGTCCCAACCCAGTCAGTGTCCCGTGATCTAAGGACTCTCATAACTCTTTTTTCTTTTCTTTTTTCTAATAAATACTATTTTTTGGAATTGTCTGAGTTTTTTTTTCTTCCTTTCACTTGTTTAAGTTCACGTATTGGTGCAAAGTTCCAACTATCCTACTTTCACGCGAATTTGGGGATGTAGATATTCAATGAAATACATTGTTGCGATAAATTGAAATATATATATAATAATTACTTACCTAGTCACATGATACAATTATGTTAAATTGTTCATGATTTAGTCCTACTTTAAAACATTATTTAATTCACTTTTTATTTAACAATCTCAAAATATTTATGAATAATAAGAATCATACATAATAAGCCAAATAAGTGTGTGGAGTTTTCATCTCCTACTGATATTATCCACACACAGATAATTCATTCATCTCGTACTAAAACCAGATATTGACTCAATAAATTTTCTAGTATATGGAGCTTTCGCAGGATTAGGACCAGATTAATGGATCAACACTCGAAGTTCAGGTAAAATTAATTAACTTCGTTAAGATTTATCTGGTTACTAAAAAAATTATATTTATATTGTATTTTGAATAATATATATATATATATATATATATATAAATGATAGATTTAGAAAAAAATTAAGTGAATAGATAATTAATCAATAAGAACAATTGATATTTTTGCTATAAATTAATAAAACTAAAATTTATATATAAAATAGACAACAAGTAATATAGATTTTTTAAAAAATACAATATTTATTTTTAATTTAAATTATAGACTAGTGCATGACGATAAAATGTTTTCTTTTATTTTGTTCAAAAATATTTTTCTTTAATATATAGAAAAAAAATACAGAAGTGAATTTGAGAGAGAAGGAAAATTGTATTTAATAAAATGAATAGAGATGATTAACAAAAAGTTCAATTTTAATTTTTTCGAAAATTTTCTTTGTTTTTTGGTTTTTTAATTTTGAAATGAATTATTTATTTTCCTTTTAATTTGGATGGAATGAAAAAAAAAACATTGAATTTGATTGTATATTTTACTATCATGACCTTTTAGAAAACGGAAAATCTGCAACCTTTCAACGTCCTGTCATGTGATCATGAGACTCACACAGTTTTATTCAAGATAGTACAATATGTTGCATTTATTAATTTAAATATATTTAACATTATGATTACTGTAAATGTGTTTACATCATTACACTACTTCAACATACTACAGCAATCCATGCATTGAATTTTTCTTATTTATTGTTTCACTATCAAATCTATGTAGGTTCGTAACAAAATCCGTCACATGCAATTCATAAAAATAAATAAATTTTTATATTTATTTACTACCACACAGAAAGTAAAAGAATCAATAATTTTTTTTCGGGTTTTTCTATAAAGAAAACTCATATAAATATGATATATGTTATTCTCTACTAGTCATAATTAAAATTTTATCTTGATAAATATATTTTATACTATGTAAGTGGTTCATTATTCCTGCTAGGGTTATGTGGAAGAGCAAGATTGGTAGCCCAAAAATGAAATGATTGAGAAAGATAGGATGATTAAACACAACGTGGACTCAGACATTAACAGAGAGGAGTGGTCTATTTTTAAATATGGTTGGTCCACAACCTACTTTATTAGAGTTAGATCCTCTCTTCCCACTAGCTCTTCTTCACCATGAATCCGTGACCCATCAATCACTTTTCGTTTTCAACTTTCAATTTGCTTCATCACGCTCTCAAATTTTATTTCTTGGTATGACAAATGTGCAATATGAAATTAATTGCTTTTATTACAAAAAAAAGAAAGACATACAAAGACGAGGTTTGATAATTGGACATTCAAATTGTTGAATAGATCGAAAAAGTGCAGTAAGTATTACGAAGTTGTTTTGGAGTTTGGACTAACTGTCCCTTATTTACGCTAATGTTTAGGGAGTCAGTCACGGCCACAACGTTATCTGATGAAATACAAAGAAACAAAAACAATAGAAGAAATACTAAAAGCTTGTGTCTCCGTCTGTCAGCTTCAATCTTGTCTGATTTTTCTTACGTCCTACTCATTCCACCAACGCCATAATTTTGCAACCAACCATTACCATTCCCTTTGATCTTTCTCACCCCGTCATTTTCACTCCTTCCTCCTTTCACTATTTTCTCTACTTCTGCATCACCCTCTTCACAAACCTTGCACTACTTTCTGAGTAGTACTGAAACCACTACTTCCCTTTATTGCTTACTTCTGTCGCCTGACTCGTTATGTTATTCAAGAGGTTTCATCTTTAGCTCATTGTCACTTGAACTCAATTATTTTCACTTTTCATAAGTATTATTAGGGTCATTAAATTTGGCGGATAAAGGTGCTTCTCGCTGTTCTTGCGCCGTTAAATTTATTAATTATGGATACTAATGTTTCTGCAATTATTGATTGTTTGGATCATGAGGAGAAAAAATAGGCCTTCTCATTATACCTTGGCTTCAATCTTAATTTTCATGTAATTGTGTGTCTCTGTGTGGTGCTTCTCTTTTCTCATTTGAAGTCCTGTTGAATTGAAGTTTATTTAGTTATTTTAAACTGTTCATAATCAGTTGCGTCTTGTTTTTCAGGTTTCATGATTGGTAGGAAGTTTATCATCTAATCATTTAGGTCTGCTGCTGAAGATTAGTGTATGATATTGTCCTGAATCGTAAACTTGTAATTGAGAGGGGCTGCACTGTTGCTCAATTTTGGAACAAAATGGCTGAAAGGAAATTGAATATTAATGCCCCTCTCATGTCTGTGAGACGTGCTTCTGCCACATCACCGTCCTTGACCGAAGCAAGGAAGAAGATTTTAGAGAAACGCAACAGTCTTCCATACCACAAATCAGACAGTACCTTGGATCAGGTAACAAAACCAGTTGCAGTTCCTTTCAATTGGGAGCACATCCCTGGAAGACGCAAGGGCAATGGTGAATCTGAGCCTCATCCTCCCAAGGCCACTTCAATCACTCCAAGCCCAAGGCTTCCTCCAGGAAATTCAACCAATGCTACCAAACAGCCATTGGAAAAGGAAAATAGAGCTGTAAATAAATTCAAGTCCTCAAATAAATCCAAGTCTTTCAACGTCAGTGTGGCTAAAGTAGACGCCGAGAAAGAGAGAAAAGCAGAGAAGACAGAGAAAATTGTTGAGAGCAGAAGGTCCAATGTGAAGTATGATGATGATGATGATAATGACGCTTTTTCTGATGCCCTTGAAACACTGTCACACACTGAATCATTCTCCATGAACTGTAGTGTGAGTGGTGTAAGCGGGTTAGAGAACATGGGCGCAAACAAGTCTGGAACCTTTTCCACAGATCAACAAACTAGAGACTTCATGATGAGCCGATTCTTGCCTGCAGCAAAGGCCATGACTCTACAGCCTCCTCAATATTCTGCAAAAAAGCAATCTGTACTACTAGAACAACAACCTAGAGATGTTAGCAAATTGGTTCGCGAGGAAAAGAAGCCATTGCCTAATAAGCATAACACTGCTATTATACCATACACTGGCCAAGTTCAAGAGGAAAAAAGTGATGATGAAGGTGATGGTAACGAATATGACAACTCTTCTAATATCGCAGCTAAAGGCTGCGGGTTGTTACCTCAATTACACATTAGGAATTCATTGTGCTTATTGAATCCTGTGGCTGCGATGAAAATGAAGAATCAGGTTCCCTTGCCTTCAGCCAGTGAAGTTGTGAAACCTAGCAAAACTTCTCATATTAGATCTTTTAGCCCAGTTCCAGCTGTAAAGAAGGTAAAAACAATGGAACTACTTAACTACTTTTCACCCTTCAACCCTTTTGTAAATCAGCATGCTCAAGGGATCTTGTTTTCAAACGTTTACTTACAATCATGAATATTTTCTGTAGGCCTGGGATGCAATTCACAAGAACAAATCAAGCTCTAGGGCAGCATCACCTGACAAACAGGAGGGTAAAAAGAAATTGACTAGTGAATCAAACAGATTTACCTACTCTGGTGAGTTGCTTCCAGGTAGACTCTCTCCCTTCCGTCGTTCAAGAGCTGCTGCTACTGGTATATCTCCCTCTCGAAGACCTCACTCTCCCTTTCGTGGCGCCAAGTTGCTTGGTGATTCTAAAGAGGCTGAACATAATAAGTTTGGCAAGGTGAAATTCCACAGCGGTGTGCTTGGAAATGTTCAAGATGTGCTATCCCAAGGACATCAAAGAACTTCATATTCAGGCAGTCTCACAATTGAAAAGACATTGTACATAGATACAGTCAGCACAGCGAAATTACCATCATCAAATGTAAGCTCTTTGGATAACAAACGGAGGGTAGATACGATGGTCGCAGACTTAGAGAGTAGAAGGGAGAAAGAAAGTAATTCCTCCATAGTATCTTCTCAAGATATCAAACCAGTACATGCTGTGGAAGAAAAGGTCACATTTGATACTGAAGTGTTAAATTCTTTGGATTCCATTCCACCAAGTTTGTATAGAATTTTGAATCTCACAGCCAAAGAAGGCAAAACTGAAGGATTGACAACTGATCAAAATATTACCCAAGAACCAGTAACCTTGCCTCTTGTGCAAGGGACATTTGTTGAAGATTCAAAGATCAATACCCAGCAAATTGTTTTAGCTAATGATTCAAGAAAATATAGTGCCGAATCTGTCGTGACTCCTCTTCCCCCACCATTACCAAAATCACCGTCCGAGTCCTGGCTTTGGCGTGCCCTGCCTTTAGTTTCTGTGAAGAATTCTTTCCTTCCGTCAAGTCAAGGTAGTCAATCTCAAGCTAAAAGGCATGATTCAAATACAACATCTGGTATTCTCAAGTGGGAAACAATAGTGAAAACTTCAAATTTGCATCATGATCATGTACGCTATTCTCAGGTAACCTTGTTATTCCTTTTATCAAAATTTTGTGTACCTCAACTTTGGCAGTGTAAAGATTTTAAATTCACATTTAACTTTCTCTGCAGGAAATTCCAACGCATAAATCTCACCATAAATCTTAGACATGAAACTCACTATCCTGTATAGTTCAAGCTTTTTTAGCCCTCTTTTTTCAGTTATGCTTATGGTATGTCGTTCTCACCTTATGACAAAAAATTGAATTTATATCAGTTTAGACCTTCGAACTACTTTAGGCCAATTGATCATGCAACCTTTAAATTTTACTCAATCAAGTACATTACATCAATCCCTCAAAAGGAGCATATTCACATCAATTTTTGAAAGATTAAATTTTGATCTTGATTGAACCAAATACCAAATATTAAAGTAAAGAACTGATGTAAATTTCATTTACAGGACTAGAAACAATGTAAACAGAATGCTTGAAGACCAAAACATCAATTCTCTTCTTACTTTCTATAAAGTATCCTGTCTTTATTACTGCTTTTCCTTTCTATTGAATTTTGTTTCCTGCAGTTGGCTTCAAGCTCTGAACCCTGTTGATTTTGGTGATACTGTATTGATTAGAGAGAAATCAAAGTATTTTTTTTTGTGATCAATAAAAGCAAAGCTTCTTCTGGAATAGTGGCGCTTCCGGTGGAATCAAGATTTCCTAACCTGCCCTACAGAAGTGTATATAAGCTAGTACCGTCTGTCTTTCTTCATGTTATTTTTGTCTTCTCAACTTCTTTCTGCTTAATCAGAGGAATGATCCTTATGGCATTGTTATCAGCATTTTTTTTATGTCAACTGACATAAGTGATTACTGTTTTTCATGTTCTATTGATTACGGTATGTACATTAGATGAATTCTGCATTGAGATAAATTTCAGACTTTCTTATGTTTGGGTATTTCTTATGTGATGCTGTTAGCAAATCTGCACAGCAACAGGAAAAAGAAATTTAATCAATTGCAAATTTGAACCGTTTGACATAAATGGATGAGTCAGTGTATTTTATCTATCGCTATCCTAATGTTTGGCTTGGTGTTCAGTAGTACCCTGACATATAGGGACATTCGGAAATAACATGTGAAAGGACAGAGAAAAAACAGTGGCTTTTAAAATGACAAACGCTGAATAACACAAAGAACTTTCAAAATGCCGTAGGAACACGCGTGAGTGATTCCTGTTCAATTTTATAATTACCTTTTATTTTTCTTTTATTAAAAAACCTAGAAAAGCTACCCGTGGTATCCAATGTTGTTTATTCGGTTATTCTTAAGAAATTATACCAACCATATTTTAACATTGAACAAAGGCTTTGGCATACGTCTAATCAACTTGGTTCAATAGGATTAAATCGCTTTCAATTGCTAGTAGACAGACACTTATGTTTGTGTTGTTACTGATCAAATTTCAAAGATCTTTACCAGTTTATGTTTCAAGATTTAATTCGACTGTAATATCAGTTAGACATTTTTGGACGTGTCCTAAATCCAACTTTGAATAAAGCAATTTAATCATGTCTGTAGCAGTTAAAGTCTAATGCACTATCATCAAATCCATCAATTTAATCGTTATGAATATGCTCAAAGTGAAACATCTGCCCTAGATTTGGCAGAGGTCGTTAGAGATATTATATCCAAAAAGTAGGATGGTGAGAATTGCATCTGTCATTGATTAAAAAAAAGAAAAAGTTGAATCCATAATGTGAATCTATATATAGAGAACGTGACAACCATGTGCATTTTTTATTTAGTGAATCAAAGGTAACAATTTCTTTGACAGATATTTAAGAAAATAACACCTCTCAACTTATAATCTTTCGTGCAGCAAACCTAAAAAATTCATTCTTTACCATATACTGAAGAACATAAAATTATGTGTTAAAATATACCATACAATATTAGTTGAATTATTTGTAATGAGAAATAAGCTTAAGAAAATGAAAAGTATTATTTTTGTAAGAAAAGCCAAAAACTAAAATTCATTGATTCTCTGTCAAATTAGTAATGTGTCATGGTAGCATATGAGAAGTGTGATGAATGCAGCATGGTCCTACCTTGCACCCATTCTTGGTTGAAAACTTAAGATCCACACACCAGTGCTGTGAGTTGAGCATCTGATATAGAGGGTATGACATGGGTGGGACACACATAAAGATGATGAAATTGGATAAGGCATGTTTATTACTATTAGTCGCCACCATTGTGCTGCCAAACCAAGACATTCTTACCTCATCTTGTCAGAAAAGTTCATGCTGTTCTCCTCTTACACTCCACAAAACAGAACGGTCCTTATCTAATGCTAATATGGTGGTCCATTTTCAATTAGGCTATTAAAAGAACAACTTTTAAAATATACATTTACTAAGATTATTTTTCAATAATCAAAACCACTTTAAACTTGAACAAAATTATTAATACCTATTAGTATGAATAGAAATGTACATTTTGTCATCACAACCCAAAAGTTTTAAGTGAAAATCGGAACTCTGGATTTTTCGGATGTTCCTTCCTCAAAATAAAGACAATTCTTTTCATTATCAGGAATGAATAGAATAAATATTTAAAATTAAGAGAAAAAAATATATATAAGAGATTGAATGAAAGAAGTTTGTCGAAGAGCATGAAAAAAAAAGGGAAACAGAGAATAAAGATGCAAAATAAGAACGGAGAGTAAATTTTAAACATTTAAGTTTAAGTTCATTGGAGAATTATTTGAATCACTTTAAAAATATAAAGGAACTAAATTATTTAAAATAAAATAAATAAAATATCAAACCGAATACAACTTAAAAAATAAACCATCATTTATATGATATAATATTCGAAATATAACTTAAATGAGATGAAAACATCCTTCTTCTTTTTTTGGGTTAAAATTTATAAAAAATATCTATTTTCATTTAGCTGTAATTATTAAAGATTAAAAAATTAATTAGTTTTTATCAATTGTATCTTTACTGTTCACTTAATTTTTAATATATATATATATATATATATATATATATATAACATAGAAAAATAAAAAATTATGACTATTTAATTAGAATTTTAAAAAATCATTACAGTATTTAAAATTTATATGTAAAAATCTTGAAAAAAATAGAAAAAAAGTTGAGAGAGTAATCTTAAAAGAAAAAAACTTAAATTGTTAACTTGATTTATATGGACCATTAAAATGAAATGTAGGAATAGAATTGCAAATACAAAATAGAGTATCTGCAGTAAAGCAAGACCATCATATTCTCACTGTTTGGTCCATTCTTAACCTCTTGAGTTACTCTCTTTTTTCTTCATACTATTGATCTCATGCACACCAATCATTTGCACACCAAAAATGGCTAATGGAACACCCTACCAATCCTGACACATTTTCTTTTACAATCAGATCCTATGCAGATTTAAATTGAAAAAAAAAAAAAAACTATATATATTAGGAAGTAACCTATGTCTTGTAGACATTGATCAGATATTGTGAAATAAATTCTTTTGTTTGGGTATCATCTCTCTATTGTTCTAATTAGCAGGAAACTATGATATTTTCTTTTATTAACTTTACGAAAGGGAAAGTGTAGTGCTGATTTCTTGGGTTTCTTTATAATGATCCATCTTGCTGCCATGACTTCCAATTGTTTGACTCAAACTCAGTTGCAATTCAGGCAATTGTTGTTCGTCTTTCTGCATAACAAATAAAATAATTAGGCATGAATGATGAAGAGATAACACACAAATTTATTTTGTTTTTTGACCCTAGTTAGCTTTTACCTTAATCCGAAATGGGGGATCAAATTCTTGCTTTAAACTGTTGGAATAGTTGCGAGGTTCATTGAATTTGTTTGATAGATGTTCTGTGATGCTTGTGTTGTTCAGAAAACTCCATTCAGCTGTCTGAACAGCTCGTAATCCATTCTTCGGTGCAAGAATGACAGGTAACTTTTGGAACTTGGATTGATGATTGTTTATAATTTCTATGGGAGCCCACATTTTCTCTTCAAGCAATTGGCTTGGTTTCATATGTGTATCCTTTGATTGAATTTGGCCCGAAGCTATTGGTATTTTAAAAGGTTGATGATTGATGTACCATTGCTGGTGCCTAGAAAGATTGCAAACAATGGTTACTATGAATAATTTTGTTAAGTTTTCTTGGTATATATTTTTTTTTTAATCATGAAAAACAAGACTAAGCATTTGAACATGAGCTGCAGGGATCATATAACCTATTGAAAGGATGCTCACTTTAAAACTATGGTTGTTTAAAGTTATTGCAATTAAATTAGCAAATATTTAACTATATTCTAATATATTTTTATATTTTAAGTAAACTATCATATTATTTAATTAATGATATTTAAGAAATAAATAGAAGAAAAGGGTTAAACTAAAGATAGAAACACATGATTAATTTAAAGTAACAATAATTTTGAAAGATGGAAAAATTAAAAATGATAATAATTTTAAAATGAAAGAAGTAACTATTACAAAAATGGATGAAAAGAGTGTACATGTTACATGGTTATTCAATTGTGAAAAATTCTTAAAATAATTATTATAAGATTTAAAAAATTTACTTATAATTGAAGAAAAATGTAAAATATTTTATAATGAAGGTGTATACACCTTTTCCCTTGAACAAGATCTGATGCAAATGAAGTTATTTAATCCTCTACATTGTTATTACCTTGAATCGGTGTCATTTGTACGGGAATGTGAAAAGGAGAAGGGGGTCTGGAGGAGTCTTGGGAAATGACTATGTTTGTTGAGATGAGTTGCCAGAATGATTCCACCATTTCCCATCTTAAGATGTTGTTGAGGACTCATGGAATACGGATGGAGTATCACAGATCTTTGGTTGGACCTATTTAGTACTGCAAAGTAAATATAACTGAATTGTGAAGCTCAACATATATGTTTCACTAAGATAAACAAACCCTAACCCTAAATCATTCTAGCTACGTCATTTTGACTAATTTAGGATTCGTTGTAGAAAAAACCCTACCCCTCCCCTCGTTCAGCTTACGTTTAGCAAAACTAACTAGCAAATTAAAATATTATTGCATGGACTAGTATTACAAAATATAAAAACTTCTAGAGTTGTACCTTGCCCAACCTCGTCAAGTTTCTTGCTTCGATACATCTGAAATGAGAATTGAATATTGAGTATATATATGCATAGACTAAAGATGTGTTTGAATTATAAATAACTTCTTAACTAAACATTTATTCAATTAAAAAAACTCTTCACTGGGAAACTTAACTTAAGCATTTATTTTAATAACTTTAATTAACTAAGCGTATAAAAGTGACCTTAATAAACCTATTCTAAAGTTTATCAAAATAAAGAGAAAAAATAGTTTATAGAAGAACTGTCTTCTATGGTAAAATAGGCTTGCACAAATGGTGATGGCTAAGGATAGTAGTATGCTGCACATTATTATACTTGTAAAAACGCACTTCAAGAAAAAAGCCAAATCAAAAGAGAATTTATCTCAAACTTCAATCTGTGCTACCTGCAAGTGACTCTTGACATGAGCAATGCTGAGTCCTCGCACATTCATTAGTTGAAGCACCAACTTGGGTGTTGCTCCTGCACAATGTAATGAAGAGTTCAAACGTTTTGAATCTTTTACAGGAGAGGCTTCATTTTACAAATAAGAATTCGTAGTGATTGTTCTGACACATAAATGAGTAGTCGGAATGCTTCGGTAGATATAAACAAATTAACAAATACTTACTCTCTTGACCACCAAGTCTTTCAACAGCATGCACAAATGAACGGTGAAGTTCAGGAGTCCACCGAAGCCGAGGCATCTTGGATCTAACATATTGTCTCACCGTTCCTCTTCTCTCATTTCCTTCTCTTGAAATGCTACTTCCATTTGCTGAGGTTCCCTCATCCTTTGCTTTCTCAATATTGTTCTCCTTAGTTGTGAGCTCCTCTTCTGTATCACTGTTAGTGTTATCTTCACTGCAAGCTTCAGCATTCAAGTCAAATGAAGAGCATTTCTGGGAACATCCGGATGAAGTTTCCTCATTGTTATGAATCTCATATCCTTCTGACATGTTGTTCTCTTGTTATTGCACGGGTTTCTGCCTCCAACCAATTGACTTCTTTCGTCCTTTACAAAGTTGGAATTTCAGGTCTGAAACAAACAGGAAATATTTTAATGTGCCGCATATTAAAGTAACGTGAACAAGAATGTGTGAGCCTGTGAGGACAGGCTGTAATTTCTCAACAACAATTACTATGCTTTAAATCTCTTCAAGTAACTGCACGGAAATGCTATGAAGTTATGGTAAAGTAACTGCAGTGAGAAATTATGGCAAAAAACATTTATTATACTAGATAGATCGCCATTACATACAATATTGATATATATATATATATATATATATATATATATATATATATATATATATATTTATCTATTTATTACTGCTCTATAAATAGAAGTAGTTCGAAAATCAGGACTTCAGTAAATAATGCAACCAAACTTCTCTACCTTAAGGTGAAAAATAATCTAATGAATGTCAGGTTGATCAGAAAAACATATTTAAAGATTTTTACCTTATAAGTTCCTTGTGAATATAAATCACAAATTCTTGAAGTCATGGAATACTAAATATTTGTCTGGAAAGGGGTAAGAAATTAAATTAGGAGTTGAAGAACAAAACCGAACAATAAGACAGGTGAAAGTGGTGTGGGAAGACTAATTCGTTTAGGTCATTTCACTTTGTCAATATACTCAATGAGAAGTGATTTTCATTTAACCACCAATAACATAAGATTCCATCAAATAGGTTCCAGGCAAACAGAAAAAAGGATTCAGATTATTTGAAAAATAGCAAGCTCATAAACCAATGGAACTTCTTAGTCGTCAACAGTATATGTATACACTTTTTTGAAATGGACAGTCTGGATAAGAACAAGGTGTTTAACACACACAACCCTTGTATATAACAGCAAGAGATATATGATCACACAAATGATGGGGAGATCAGAGATATTCAAAGTACAATCTCACTCATCATACAAAAAACGCATTTTGCATGATTAGATAAAAATGCACCAGAAGGAAAAAGAGAAGGAAAACAAATTAAGGACAAAAGTTATAGTAAGAAGAAGGAACTTCCATGATCCTAAGAATACCCCTGAAGGGAGATGGGGAAGAAAGGGGGAAGAATTTATAGATTAAATCATTAATTAATTAGCTGCTAAAAGGATAAAATATATATATATATATATATATATATATATATATATATATATATATATATATATTGGAAAGAGATAGAAAACTGCATAATCTTTAGGTGTTTATCCTATTTTTCTCCCCTAAATAGTAATACTAACCATCTAAGATGATGTCTTTCTCTTCCAAGTCTATTGATCACGTGTTCTGTGCAACTGCGTATCCAAACATATCTTCAAATCAGTCATCTCTAGAAAGCTCGATCGCGCAGCTAGACTAAAGGAGCTATTCATGAATGGACTGGAGTGGATTAGGCTTGGATCATATGCTGTTCTTTTATGGGTGGAGGGTGTGAAAGAAAGGGATGGGAGAAAATAAGGAGATGAAATTGATGACTGGTTTTTGCTGGGGATGTCTTTTTGGTAAATCATTCATTCAACAGCATAATTAATTAAGACTGAACAAGTTGAAGATGGTAGAAAGACTAACTGGTTTCAAAAGGAAAAATGAAAATATTGAGAATAGCAAAATTCAGACAGGCTACTTGTTCCCTTTAAATTGCAATAAACCTACATAATGGATACAGATGCGGCTGGTCCCTTTGTACTGTTGGAAATCATGTGACAACTACCACCTTCTCTCTCTGCTTCCGTCTCTTTTCCTTGACAGTTGTTAAAATCTACCACCCTTCTCTCCTCTGGCTCGTGATTATCTTAATTGTTTGACCTGTGTTAGAGACCTTGCTTTCTTGGCTAAGGGGAAATAATTTGTCAAACATTCACCATGATAGCTATAACCTCAATATTGGTGCAAGTATATTGTGGGGCCCAATCCTTCATCCACATTTCAAATTGTTTTCACCTAAACTTAGACTTTTCCCTTATTTCAGAACCACTGTTTTAATTTTACTTTATTTTTCTTCAGTAATAACACATGGTTCCACAGGGCCCTTCCCATGTGTGTATAACCATGACGTCAGATTTTTGGCATGAAATTAGCAACTGGACAGCCTAAATAATGCAGTAATTTAGGGATGTGTGGATTATAAAATAGACCATTTTGGTGGGAAATGTGCATAAACATGGACGTGTAAAATTTAGTGTTCGAGGCACTTTCAACTACGACTTATGATTGCTATATAATAATATCATTGATTCACATTAGACAAATTGTATTTAACTTTAATATTAGTGCATGAGCTATGACTAGAATCTTGACTCTACAACTTTAGAGTTCCATGCACTGGGAGGGAACAGGAGAGATTATTATATTAGAGATAGCTTTATCAACTGTTGCATGCATCCAATAATGAAGAAAATCATTCCTATACAAACATTATTGGTCAAAATATACCTTTCTTTACATAACTTGCTACTGGCTTATTAATTAACAAATTAGATCATTTATCCATGTGATATCATTTCACTTCTTAACCGATTTGTAAATAGAATGAATTATAGAAGGGAGAGGAATAGGATTCGTTAGCAGTTGTTTGACAATTGAATTAGCTTTCTCCCAAAAGCAATCTAGAAAAGGGAGGGGAAGTTGAATTTTTCATCGGCTTTATTGACTTCTGATAATGCACTCAACTCTTTCAATCGTTACACACCCTGACAATGTATGGTTTAATCTATCACTGTCTTGTGAATCACAGATTCCACACACGATTTGTTAAAAATGAAAACTAACATTTCAAACCTTCAGAAAGGACACGCACGACCCATCATAACAACTCAGAAAGTAAACAATACCAGTTCTTATTTGTCTGTTGTCTGATGTCCATATTTGACCACAGCTACAAAGTATATAGCATGTATCATTTGATTCAGGTACTTTAATAAACACTGTTACCTAGTTCAACGCATAAAAGATCAAAGTGAGGGAAACATTGATATATGCAATTAGTTGGGTAATTGAAAATGAAGATGGTGGGTATAGATATATGGCCAAGGTATAAAGTATGTATATTATATACATAAAGAAGGAAAACTTATCTCTCTCGTAGCATGTGCTGATGACATGGGACATATAGTTTGATCAATTTTCCCTTCAATTTAAAAGGGTTTTTAACTTTCCAAGGCTCCCTCACTTTGAAGGGGTTTGATTGCTTTGTGGTAGTATTACTAAGAGGACCTACATACTCATCTTAGATATTGGCACATGAATTGGAATCAGTTGGGTTGCATAAACCAATTACCAAACTCCACAAATTTGCTTGTATGCGTGGTAACTGGCAAGTACATGTTTGTGCTAAGGAAGAGACTTAAGTGGTTTGTAAATGATGACAGATATTGGCAGAAATAAAGTAAAAGGGAGGAAAATATTGATGGCATATTAAGATGAGAGATTAAACAACTGAAAAGCACAAGGTTGGTTTTGCTTTGTCTTCGCATGTGCACCAGAGTTGACATTCTTCAATATATTATACTAACTATTGTCTATAACCATTTAATTTTCATCTATTTTATACTTGTACAAAGTTCACGTAATTCATTTGACAGGGCATGTGTTAGCATTGAATATAAAATATTAATATTTGTTTGAATTGGTCACTCTCTAACAGTGACGGAAAATAATAGAATATATATACAATATTATTATCATTTGTCTTCACAGGAGTTACTTTGTTGGAGAGTTATATTTGGTTTAATATTGTTTTGAGGGTTGGTTTTTCTTTTAGCGAGTGAATGAATAAGTTTTCAAATACTGTTTTGTGGGAGTGTATCACTTAATATGATTTTGTTTGAGTGTATCTCTTACAAAAATAATGTGACTAATGATTTAAAATTCATAAATGACAAATACATTTTGGTAAGTTCCATACATACAGTCCCAGTCCCCATCCTACTGGTTCTTAACCTCCCCTAAAATAAAATAGAAAAATATAAGTAAACTGTTTTTGAAACTATTATTAACATTAACGATAAGTATATCATATTATAGAGTTGTTGGGAAGTAACTATAGTCACAGTTGTCTATCAATAATGCTAAAAATTCAAGGAATGGGGACTAAGTAGTGTACTGGAAAAAAAAAAAAAAGAATTAACTAACAGTTTCTTCACGCACGTGTGAGTATTTTTAAATTCAAATAAAACTGATGAATATAAATTATTAACAGTAATGAATATTTTATTCATTCAAGAGATTTTTTTTTTTTGAAAATAAAGCATTTGAATCGAGACATATTAAGGATGTATATTATTTTTATTGGTATGATTTGTCAAAATTCAAATTTAATGTCAAATAAGGATTATGTAAACTTTTATATAATATCTTCAATTTAATAAAGTATAACTTCAAATTTAAAAAAGCGAACTAAAATATAATTTAAATCGTTATCCTTGAAAGGACAAAAAAAAATGGTCAAATTAAAAAAAAAACAATGAATAATTGTTACAAAAAATAAAAAATACTGACTACGTAAACGAGACAAATGATCATACGTTAATGTCTAGTTTTACAACTTTTATGCTTAAATGTCCGGATTTTAACCTGAAAAAAACGGTATTAAAAATCTATATCAATAGGTGAGATGATAAATAATGAGCAACAATTTTTATTTTACATATTAGTTTTATGAAATTGATGCTAATGTCAGTATTTAAATTTTATTAAATATTTATATTATTTAATACAAAAATTCCTTTAGTGCAACAACCCAAATTTGAATGTTGATGGAGTTTTGGGACATAAATTTGATGTTTCCAACTCACCTGTTCCTATGACATTTTGTGGAGAAGAGTTTTGAGAAATTCCTAAAATGGCAGTCTTCTAAATAATGCACATGATTTTGTAAAATAGTGAAAATTGACCAAAAAGACAACCATATTTGAATATTTAAGATCATATAAACGGCCAATTAATGTTGTTTGAATGTAGTCAATAAATTATATAATTAAATAATTAATCATCTTTTGATCCACATGTAGAAGAAATAATAACGAATTAAAACTTCTAAAAATTTATGAAGAACAAAATATTTTTAGAATTTAGAGTATTAAAAAAGATGGGGATAAAGATATAAAATAGTGAAGAAGAGAATATATAATAGATAATTATTAATTTATTAATTTTAATGCTCCTCTAACATATATTTATCATTATGATGAGATTATTAATTTTATAACAATTACTTTAATGAGAATTATATCATTATCTAATTATAAGTTGCTATGTATAATACGATTGTTGATATTTATAATAGATAATTTATAAGTCATATTTAAATCAATTCGTAAGATTAACAATATATCATAGTTAAACTCAGTTTTATATCTTAAATGTGATCAATCTCTGTTGCCAAACGTGACTTCAAGAAGGAAATTCTCTCTTCTTCTTTTTTCATCACAAGGAAACTTGATTCCACAACCACACAGGTTATCTAGAAGTAACTAATGGCTTTTGCTATTTAAACATCGTAATTTATTAAGTACACCTCCTTTCCTTTTTTGCATATATAGATTTATTAAATTATCCTTTCCTTTTAATTTAATTTTTTCAACTAATTCTTGTTTCATCAATTTTTCTCTTCTGTAAACATTGTTAGTTTCCTTTACTTTCGTTTTTTTTTTCTTAGAACGTGATTAAATAGTGTACCAATTCCTCTTTTTGCCAAACTTCATACTTTTTTTAGAAATGTTATTTTTCAAAATTTAGAAGCCTTTCTCGTAATGTTGCGAATTATGTACCAATGTTGAATTAAACATTAGCGCTTATAAAAAAAAGGAAAAAAAAATAAAGTAAAGAAATAAAATAGGAGAAGTCGTGTTGTACCAATTTGATGAAAATAATTGGTGTGCCTTCAAATTAAGTAATGACCACAATGCTCATTAATAAAAAAATGTAATGACTACAATGACATTATGACATAGTGATCATTTCAGCATGCACAATATCTTCCAATATTCAATATTATGCAGATGATTGATATAGTATGTCTAACATCATATTGATGTAAAACATTATTAATATGGGTGAAAATCAATGTCATCAGGGGAACGAAATTCCATGTTTTTTTAGAGAAGAAAAAGTGGGAAGAAAGTACATGCGAACATTTTAAGGAGTAAAGAAGATGATATACAAAATTAGGATTTAAAAAAAAATGAAATTGAAGGTATAAAAATAGGGTTCGAAACATAATGAACACGAAAGTAAAATATAAGGTGTAAAGAATGATAAAGGTAGACATGAAAATATAGTTTTTATTATATTTATAAAAAAAAATAATAATAAAAGTAAAAAAGTGAAGGAAGATTCATTTAATAAATTGAAATGTGTAGATAGAAAAAGCCGTACACTATGCATTATTGAAATGTTCCGGAACTGTTTTCAGCACCATCAATTTCTTTTCATGAAGACTAATTGTTGATATAGAGGTACTTAAATTCCCCATTCAAAGCATGTCTAAGGAAGTTCTTATTATCACCAAAGATATCACGTTGCTGCTATTCCTCTAATCTTTGGTAAGTTTGAACAAGGATACATAAGATATAGTCAACATTAACTGCCATGGTTTATCACAGTATGTACAGTTAACAACCATACAGATCAGATGGTCGATTATTCCCAAGATGTACCATCTGCAATTTATATCCCCATCATCTTTAGTTTCTAGTCATGCCTGACTAAAGTTATATCAATACAAATTAGTTCCATCGTTCATCGTCTGATAGTAGGGCCTCTGTACAGACCTCTCCTAACCACAAGGTTTTCAGGCGCTTGAATCTCTTCTAACCAGGTCACTTCAGATGGTTTTACCTCACACAACTGATCCAGCTCAACACCTTTAACAGTAGAACATGTAGGAATATAAAATGCTTCAGACATTAGTGCGAGATTGAAAGAGAGGGAGGGGAGAGAGAAGAGTAGAGGAGGAGTACCTGGAAGATCTTTTCTGGGAGACTTCCTGAAATATGAGCAGTGTCTTCCATCTTCTGATGAGTAAGGAGGGGAAAGAATGTCAAAGAGAGCGCATGGGATTAAGGCTTTAAAGCAATGAATGTTGCCACCCTTGTTTGGATATAGAATTGTTGTGTTACAAGGTGCACTCATCTGACAATCTTTCACAAGTTTTGCTGGTCTTGCTGCAAAAGTAGAAAAATCTTGAATCACTTTTCTAGCTTAGCAAATACCTAAGCATGGGAATCAAGCAAAAAAATTGTATTGTATCTTAACTAACATAATCAGTATCTTGGGATTAGATATTACCCATCAAACCATATAAGCAGCAGCAAAATAAACAAAACATCTATTATATTAGCATGCATCAATATGGATATTCATAATTCTTTATTTTCTGAAAATGTTCGATTGCAAAACATGGATCTCTTTACATGGCAATAAAATAACTCGCTGTCACAACATTCTTACTAAAAACCCCAAAATAACATCCACCACTGTGCATGGCCCCTAGGACAAGGGCTTTGTCTCTCATCCACCCAACTAAACCATCAAAGCTCTAACCAATCTATGATGCTAAGATACCCATGCCCAAGGGTATGCACCTGATCCACACTATCTTAGAACTGTTGGAAGACTTCACTACCTATAAAAATAGTGGTGGATCTTGATCATTGATATTGAGAGACCAAATAACATATTATTAATAAATAATCAATAAATAAATATAAAAAAAATAAAAGAATATGAAAATATAAGAAACCTAAATATACAAATAACTATATTAAATGATTATTAAATTTTAGGGGACCAAAATTATAAATAATCAATAAATAAATATAAAAAAATAAAAGAATATGAAAATATAAGAAACCTAAATATACAAATAACTATATTAAATGATTATTAAATTTTAGGGGACCAAAATTATAAATATATATGTAAGTTAAAAAACTTTAGGCGCATGACTCCCTTCACCTCTCAAGAAGCTCCGCCACTATATATAAGCAATAAAAAGCGTTTTAGACCAAGTGTGTTCTCTTTTTTCTGCTTACAATCCTATCCCCATTATTCCTCTTAGATTAACAAGGGTGTCTGAGTGTTTTTATGGTACCGTTGCTCTGATCCAGTTTATGACCATCGTCCACCATTTTTATATCAGCATGAAGCACACCAGCCTCATTGAGAAGTCTCAAGACCATCCTCTCAACATGCAAAGTCAGGAACACTTCTAATTTTAAGAAATTCTAGAAACTCCATGTTCAATTCTAAAAGTAAAGATCAACCCCATAAAACATGCAGCAAAAATTTTGTGTTTATATGCTTTGCTCAAATCATACCACATGATGTCTCCTAATAGATAGCAATTTCAAGCAAAAGTACAGAGCAGATAATCTTCTACACTGTCAATTATAAAATTAGCCTTCTATTGGCATACAAAAGTGAAGGGTATAGACGCACCAAAGCAGAAAATATCAAGTGAACTAAAGGCAATTGATTGCTGCTGCCTCCAACAGTTTATCTGGTAGAGACATGTTAAACTACTGAAATTCATCTGAAGTAACTTTCATCCTTTGAGAATAATAAACGCAGTTTTTCACAGTTTTACTCGATAATAATTCAGAAAAAATGTTATAAACTTTGTTCCATCTAATGGCTGCACAGGTGCATTTCCTGGCTCTTAAGCTTCTTTAGTTCAGTCATCTGAACAGGAAAAACATTATAAAAAAAAATAAAATCAATGTGATTGAGAATTTGTAATAAAGAAAAGGGCCCAGTGAATGAAGTCAAATTATGTAGCTAAAGTGAAATGATTGTTCTACTTGTACTTTCTAAGATAAGTGTGAGCATAATGATATTCAAACATATACCCTTAGGTTATACACAATGTTATAACTTATTATAATTTACCCCAAGGATATTCACAGTTAGAAATAACAATATCGGAAAAAGTATATTCTTTTTGTACCTTTTTCAAACTTGCATTTGGCCCTTTTATTTTCATATTGATGAATTCAGTCCTTCGATTTTTAACATTTAACATTTAATCCTTCTTTATACCTAAATTTAACATTTAATGACGGTTTTTTATCATCACACCGTCACACAGTTTAGAGAATGACTAAATTCATAAATTTTTTCGAAGTTTTAGGACTAATTCATTAATTTGAAAGTACAGGAACCAAAACCAAGTTTGATAAAAAGTATAGAAACCAAAAACATCATTCCTTAACAATATCTATATTTTTTCCAAACAATTTCAAATTAACATATTTAGGGAAAACTACATAAAAAACCACCATTATATGTTTATCTTCTAATGTTTACAATGATTTAGAATGCTTTATTAAAATTATGAAATCATAGTCGGACTACAATTACCAGGTGGTTCAACATTTCAGTGATTAACTTCACAAATAGGACAGGCCAAATTTATAGAAAGTTGTAAGCTGAAAAGATAGTTGACACTGGGAAAGGAAATGAGAAAATAGTGTACAAATAAAAGGTTTATAATCAAATATCAAATGAAAGCAAAGATTCTTTTAATCGTAATATTTATTCATTTGAAGAAGAGAAGTAAGCTTGAGCATCGAAGATGACGAGGATGCCAAAGGGGTTTTTGGCTTTTGATGTTGACATTGAAAACAATTTGACTTGGGGAGATATTGCCAATTTTGCATGTGTGCATAAGCCTTTTGTTTATACTAGACAGTGAGCAAGACAAGGGTATGCGCTCCTGCACTTTCAACCCAAACATTGTAAATTAATGAAACTGTTAAAAAGGAGGAAGAGGAAGCAATCTACAGCTGTCACAGTGGTTCTGCTGATACGGAGAAGATTTGGATTTAGAAGATGATTGATGATTTCTATTTCTTATATAGTATCTAGGAGAATAGGAAACTTGTATTTTGTTGATAGTTACTTCTATGTTCCATTTAAGACACCTATCGAGTATGGACACCTGTGACTTTGTTGTTATACATTGGCTAATGTAGAGTTGCTGACTTGTTGCTTTATATATGTAGTTATGTATGATTCTGTTTCTGCTAAGGGAGTTTGACTGTCTGTCTTATATATCTATGATTCTGTTTCTGTTAAGGGAGTTCTTGACTTGCTGTGATATATGTATATTCCTGTGAATATATACTGTACCGCTATAGCTCTTTTGGGATGGCTGCTATCCAGAATTTAAAGCATTGAGTTGAACACACAATAAATGGCAAAACCTATTCAGCCAAATCATTGAAAGATAATATTTCACTAAATTTTTTTTGTGTACAACTACATCTTAGGTAAAAAATCATCAATTTACCATATACAAAAACGATTGTTATTGCATTATGAAAGACTGAAGTATATGCTCATCACCTTGAGATGGATCATCTGACCCGGGTAAAGCCAGCCAGTCATATGACCTTACATGTAAAGAACCATAAAGAAGTTTGCTCAAAACAGTCATTCCAGGATGATTATGAAGTGGAATAATAGACCCAGGGGCCATGCAGAAGATTCCCATCTGCAAAAGAAAAACTCCACCCTTATGAATCGAACCTCCACATCTAAATTCAGAAAGGAAGACTCCAAACAGATTAACAAGAAGACTGTCAAAATCTGCAGAGAGAAATAGAAAAAAAGAAGAAAAAAAGCTTACAGAGAATTTGTCACATTCATGTAAGTGGATGTAGTTAATCGGGGGTGGATACTGATAACTTCCATTACGTCCCTTTTTGCCATTAGTACCATTCAAAGAACCTTTCCAACCACGCACCATTTGTGCCTCTTGTTCGAGACCCACATTAGAAGGCTTCAACTCATCTGGCGTGGCAGTGACAACAATGAAAAAGTTAACACAAGGACACACTCTTCACTATGAAATAAATAGCAACTTAACAAGCATATCAAATCAAGCACTAAATTCTACATTTCACAGAAAATTATATTGGAACATTATCAAGGGTAGATAATTGATTGCACCTAAAAGTGCTCGAACTTTTTCAAGAGCTTCTTCTGAGATGGGTCCCTCAGGAGACAAAGATGCCTTGCAAGTATCATATAATTTCTGAACAATTGGCATTATGTAGCTACCAAGCACCACCCAATGCTTCTTAACCAATCTGAATATGATGAATTTTGAGAATCCAACGAACCAAGATGAGGTGGATGTAATGTAAACTTGAATCCAAAGTGGCACTTGGGTCACTTGACTTTATATCGAAAAAGTAAAAGGACCAGCTTCCTTTGTACGCAACAAAAATACATTTGCGTAATTGATCAGCTCAACTCCATTTCCAAGCACCTTGACAAGGGAAAAATTACCACAAATTAGAATAAAATGAGTTCATAGCATATCATATAACGCGTGTGTGAAGAAGTGCAAGGGAAGAATGTAAGAAGGTATAACACAGTAGGGAAAGAGGAAAACCCAATTCCGAATGATGGGTGTGGTGAAAGACAGAGATCGGAGAAGAAGGCTTGAATGAATGTCATACATTAAACGGCTCTCCCTCGGGCTCAGGACAACATCGGGGTGGGCACTGACGAGGGACCAGAATAGAACAGAGCAAAGCAGACAATAAAAGACACTTGCACAAAACCAGATGTCGTTTTTAGAATACCACCAGCGATCTTTGGATGGTTTTTTTTTTTAGAAGATAAAAAGGATAGAAAGTGAAAGAAATATAACCCGACACAGAAGAAAAATAACATAATTATTAATATTATTGATAGAAGGATTTATTGAAACAATCTTGCAGCTAGTTTTTTTAAATATAGTGGTTTAAAATAATAAATAAAAATATTAAAATTAATGTGAGAGTAAATTAAAAATCACTATAGGAATAATTGATGATAATTTTTTTATATTATATTTTTTAATTGTTTAATTGATATATTAAATTTGTCACACAAAAATGTAAATTGTTTTATATTTTTATTTTTAATAAGTTTTTTAAATGGTGTATATATTCAAGGAATCAATCAATAAAATACTTTTATTTGAAATAGTATTAAATTTAATGAAATAGTGTATTATTTCACTTTTCAAAAAATAAATAAAATCTATTTTATTAGTCTTTTTCTCCCATCCTTTTCATAAGTGGTGAGTATCTTAAGCCTTCTTCTTGATATGATTAAAAGTATTATACGTAGTTGTCTTGACTTTTCTCATCATTACAAACCTATGTCTTGCCTTCTCATAGTTGTCATAAGGAGTGTTGGGACAATGTCTCAAGTGGGAGGTACCCTTACATATAGTGTGTTCATCATGTTAGTTAACAAGAGAGATGTCAAAGAAAGTGATTGTTTTCCACTAACAATATAAACATTCATCCTCATGCCCCCGTGAACTATCTTCAAGTATGGATATGGGCCTTTTAGGTTTATCTGAAAATGATGGTCACTTGAAAATATTTTGATGTTTATATGAGAATAAGATGTGCTTAGAAAAGGGTTTATTGGCATGCATATAATAATAAATGAAAATAACATGTTTGGTTAATACAAAGTTAACTACTCATTTGTGGTTCAAAACTAGGTTAGTGGTTGGTGAGAAACTCATGTGTGCTAGGCAATGAACCAGCACTTTAGCTAACATTGGAAATATATTAAATTGTAAACTGATTTGCCTAGTCTTACTAGATAATTTAATTTGAAGTGTTGAAAATATAATACATGATATAATAATTGATTCTATTACATATGCACCTCTTTAAAAGTTAATTTGCAAGGTCAACTAATAATAATTTATTGAAAACGAGTTCTCCCCTCTCTTTTTTTATTATATTTTGCTAAATATCTTGTTAACTATTTATAAAAGTCCTCAATGACTAAAACTTTTTCAACAAGATATTTATAAATTTGAATTATCATAAACAAATTAAAAATTGTTTGCATGATGAATTATCTTTTGTATATAGTAGAAAATGAGATGGTTGCTTTGTTTTAAAATAAGTTGATGTTTGTATTCTCTAAATATTTTCAATTAGATGTTTGTGTTCATCTTAATGTAAGAGATAAGGATTTTATGCCAAGAGAATGGAGTTTTGGTGAAATCTAAACTTTAATATATGTGCTTATGTTTTATTAGATTCAAGCAAGATGAACATAATTTGTGAAATTTTTATATTATATTTTAATGTTTATCATTACACCAATATCCTACATATTTGTGAAAATTCATTGCTACAATTATGATAAGATTTAATTGCACCAGTTCATGAAAAAAAGTCTTGTATTTCTTTTCTCATATTTCTTATCATTAACACTTGTTAGATAAAAATAATTATAATAAAAATTAGTTTGAATTGATTAATTAGTTATTAAGGATAATTTAAATAATTTCATAATAATTTTTAGCTTATATTTCAGGATAGTCTCATCTCATTATATTTAGATTTAGTATTAATTAGGAAGTATCTTAGACAAAATAAAAGTTAAAATTATGACGAAAAATAAAAAGTGTAGGTTATTGAAAGAGAAATTTTAAAAACTAAAAATTCTAATACAGAAACAAGCTATATATCACTTTACAAGATGGTGTTGAGATAATTCTTATTCTATAAGAAATTAGATTGATAGAATATCCAATTTATCAACTTAGATTAAGAAAAAAAATCTTATTCAAAATTAAGGCTAAATAATTGTTGAACATATATATCCCATAATAATGAATGAAGATAGAAAAGATCACTAATCAATACTAATACCATTAATTTGTCTTTTATTGTGCATGTAACACCTTTAGATGTTATAACTGTGGTCATCACATTATGATTTAATTAGTGCATTTTCGTACCTTTTAATTCTAAAACTTATATAAATCTCGGTATTATTAATATATATATATATATATATATATATATATATTAAAAATATTATTTATTTAAAAATATAAAATCTTCAAATATAAATTAAAATATAAAGGGAAACGTCCTTATATTTAGAGTAGATAGTAAGTTTAGATATTTTATTTCTACGTTAAATTAATAGTTTATTTTTTTATTTAAAAATAATTTAAAATTAAAAAAAGAAAAAAAATATTAAATATTTAAATTATATTAATAAAAAAGTTTATGTTTTTAATATAATAATTATGATATATAAATTATAATTTATTTTTAATAAAATAATATTATTTTAAATTGGATGCATTAAGTTCTTTAATAGACTAGATTATCTTTATTAAAATAATAAATTATCTTTATTATTACTCTTTGGCAGAGCTAGTCACTAGTCTTAAATTTAAATACCTAAATTGGTAGTTGAATTTTAATTTGACTTATTTTTCTATTATAGATATATTTTTTAAGTCTTAATTTGACCTCTTTAATATGTTATTATTATAAAATTACTTATTATTTCATAAGCTTTTATTTTAAGTTTAACTAAAATAATCAATTATTTAAAATAATAAAGAATAAAACAGAATATTTTGTATGGTTGTACTTGCATGATTATTGATTGAATGTAGATTCATGATTTACAAAAATTACCACAACACTCTTGTGTTTAAAATTTTCAATTTTTTCAACATTTTAGTTATAATAATATTTATTTTGTCACAAAATTTTATTATAATAATTATGTTCATTTTTATTTTCAAAGTATTAGTTGATTTTACTAAAATTGTCACAAATTAATTTAATGTAATTCAATCATACAACAACGAATCATACATTACCATTCATATCATAAATATTTGATATTACAAAGACTTACTCTTTAGTTTTAAAATACATATGGGTTTAATTGGACGTAGGGTCTACATAATTATATTATATTCACTAAGTGAATAATTCAACATAAATACATAATTAATTAAAAACATATTTTCTCACTTAACAAAATTAATTCATATAATTTATCATATACGACTCTTTCTCATATGAGACGAAGTTATAGAAATTTCATTCAACTATTTACTATTTACTTTTATGTGAGATAAAGTCACAAAATCTCTTAGATTCAATATATTATTTGCATCACGTATATTTATTTCAAAACTATTATTTATACTTTCACAATAAATTACATGTAACATACTTGTAGTTTACATAAAAAAATTAATGTCATTCATAGGTATCATTTTTTATTAAAAAAACAAATGTTATATATTTAATTGCATGTTAAAGAGTTAAATTCATTAATTAGAAATAATATATTTTTCAAAAATTCATGTTTTTCATTAAGAATTATCACTTGAGTAAATTATACTTACTTAGTGAGATTTTCTTTCAATTTTCTCGTTCTACTTTATAAAATTTTAAAATATTACTAAAACTTTTATTCATTCCTTTGAAATATTTTTGCTCCAACAAAAATGAAATTGAGACTCTCTTACTATTTTAGAAATCTTTTTCTTGAATGGTGAATCCTTAGTTAAACAAAAATGAGACTAAGATAATTTTCTTTACTATAAATTTTATCACTTAAGTAAATTAACTCTCATAAGAAGTCTTCACTTTTTAATGCATTTTCTTTTAAGTGACGTCGCTTGAGTGAATTATGCATAAAACATTATTTATGTAGAAAGTATAACAAAAATTCAAAAGCACCAAGTAATTTCTAAGAGATCCTGCTATTTAATTTTCTCCCAAAATATTCAATCAAATCTCATTAATTGAAACAATCAATAACTATCATCAAATTATCATAGTTAATTACAAAATTGAAATTCTTAAGTATCTTATGTATAAATATTTATCCTTTCTTCAAGCATGGATTTCTCTTTTAAAAAGTTAAAGAAAAAGTATCTCCAAATTTTTTAATTTGTTAAAAATATCGTTTTAATATGTTAATTTGTTATTTAGTAAGTTTTTTAATTAATATATTTTTTTATTTAATTTATTAATTTTACTTAAACAGATAAAGAACTTCATCATTCACAGTTTTATGTTGAGAATTTAAGTGTGAATTTGAAATCTCACATTGGGTAGAAATGAGAAAGTTGAGTAACTTATAAGTACAAAAGACTCATAACATAATGCCTTAAGGTTTTGAGTTGAAGATAGTACCATTATTCGCTTAATCTAAATAGCTTTCTTACATGGCTGGGTGACTATCATATACTCAATTTTTGTGATAGACAGAATTACAACATCTTATAACTTAGATAATCAATTATTGCCTATCCAACAAAGGTAAAATCATCAAGATCATGATATTCATAAGATTTCTCACTGTGGATGCAAACAATATTCAAGACATTTTCACCCTCCCTATTTCATTGCTAGGACTTATACTTGAGGATAATTTAATAGAAAATGGGGGTAGAAATTGACTTACACCTTTGCATGTTGAAGCACTGCAAGACTTTCAGTAAGTAATTCTTCTTATAAAACCAAATTTTCCTATCTTTTATGTCCCGATGAATTTGCATCCCTAAAATCTTATTTGTTGGTCCCTAGTTCTTCATATCAGATTTCCTAGCTAATTGTACCTTCAAAACTTAGATTCAAACTTTGTTAGAGCCTACCACCAATATGTCATCAATATACAACGACAAAATGATAAAATCATTCTCATCAAATCTATTGTAATAGGTACAATAATTTAAATTTAGTCTGTTGTAATCAAGGCTAATCATAAAGAATCAAATTTGTTGTACTAACTCTTTGACACCCAAGTTTCAACCGTATAGAGATTTAGTCAACCTGCAAACCAACTTTTCTTTTCTTTAAGTCTTTTGGTTGGAGCACATCAATCTTTTCTCCAAGTTCATTTTAAAGAAAAATAATATTTGTATCTCCGCTAACAATAACCTTGTGGATAATGGGATCCACAAGAAATACCCCTTCACATTATTAACATAGTCCAACAATTTGTCTTTCATAAACTTTGAAAACACAAACTTCCTCTTGATATGGTACATCCATAATCTCTTGGAGTAATCATTATCATCACTAACAAAATATTTGGCCCCTCCTCGGGGTAATACCGACGATTCCAACACATCATAATAAATCAAATCCAATATGTGTTTCTTCCTGATAGTCACTTTAGAAAACTTCAGTCTATGTTACTATAAACCAACAATCTTTCTTGACATACACTCTCTTACCACAATGCTAGTAAATGAGATTCTTCTTTCCTTGAGAATTTGATCTACCATGATTTTACTCCCACTAGAATCATATTTCATTGATATACCCCTCATCATCGTCAAAGCTTCTGTTTGGTTCAGACTTTCCACCCTACTTTTTCGCCTAGATTATTCTTCAAGAATAGTTCCGGGAACATCCCCAAAGTGTAAATGTCCATTGACGAGTTGATCATACAAATCTGGTAAGCTTTGAAATAGAAGTTCTGCACGTTTATTTTCAATTATGTTCAAATTTACCGCTGAAAATTGGGAAAACAACGTATTAAGATTTTGATGTGGTCCGTCACCGATGTGAACTCGGTGAAGTGACTTAACCTCGTACAATTTGATGAGAGACTCTTAAACCTCCTTTGTTGTACCATTCTCCGCAAATTTGATATATCATTGTTGTTGATTTCTTTCCACCTTCGATCTGTGATGCCCACAAATCTTTCTCTAATTGCTTCTACACAATTATCTTTTATCAAAATTACCTTCATCATCAATTTTCATAATGAGAAATTATTTCCATTGAACTTTTTTATCTTATATTTTGTTGTCATGGTGTTAACTGACTTATACATCTTTCACTATGAATAGTATTGCCTACTGGAACAATAGCGTAAATCGTAACTAGTACACCTTTTACTATGAATAATATTACCTACTGGAACAATAGCGTAGACCGTAACTAGTACAACTTTCACTATGAATAGTATTTCCTACTAGAACAATAGCGTAGACCGTAACTAGTACACCTTTCACTATGAATAGTATTTCCTACTAGAACAATAGCGTAGACCGTAACTAGTATACCACGTAAGCTCTTAGGAAAAGAGGTGGATCGCTAATTGACACGCTTAAATACTAAGTCTTTTCTTGCTAAAACTTTTCCTAAACATGCACTATCACACTACCACACTTTATATTCAATAATTATAATAATTTTTTTTATATAGAAGATCAGATTAACTATAATCACATAATATATTAAGAATTTTCTCCAACAATGTTCTAATAACTATTACAACGAAATAATATCACAAATAAGAAACCAACCATGCTCTGATACCACTATTAGAATCAGAGTAACTCCATAAGAACTCACAAAAATAAAAGATGATAAAATAGGAACAAAATCGACAATAGACAATAATAGAATTGTACTACCGAAAGAAATTACAATACTCTCTTTAAATCTTAGGATAAAATAATAATAATATACTCTCTACGAAACAAGAGAAGGAAAAAATTTGAAGTAATTTACAAGATAAACATTATATCTCTTTTATAACAAGAAAAAGTAACACTAACCTATAAATTTGCTTATGTAAGACTTCTTTTCTCACTTGTAAAGACTAAATTCATTAAATTAAACATACTATTATAATACTAAATTACCAAAAAAAAAAAACAAAAGTGATTGCATGTAAGCAGTTTTAAAATATATCCAATGCTCAAATCTTAGGTGTAACCTACCTTAGAAAAATGGTAAAGATAAATATACTTTAATAAAAATTCTAATCAAGATCAATATATTTTTTTTCGTCGCTAAAAATATAATTTTGTATTTAGATATAAGAAAAGATGAGAAATAGGTGAAGAAATAAAAAAATAATAAAAATCTGAGGATTCAAAATTTAGAAAATTAATTGATTTATAAAAATAAAATTTTAATAATAAAAATTGTCTATTTAATTTTTTTAATTGAAGGATAAACATTTTCCAACTTTACTTCATTTAGTCGTTAGTACTGATAAACTACAAAAGACTTGTCCTTGCATTATTTAACATTTTCACTTATTGCTATTTTATATGGATAATTTTTTATTTATTTATTTTTGAAAATTTTGCAATTATTTCTAGAAGATAAAATTTTCACAATAAATAAATTATGGTCTGGTAATGTAAATACAAAAAATTAATTTATAATGTTTTTACTTTAACTTCAACTTTAAAAAAGTTTAATTGTACTAAATTTAATTATACATAATTAAATATTTATTTATATAAATAATTATATTATATAATTTAAAATTAAAATTGATTAAGTTACAGGATTACACTTTGTCATCTCAAGAATATTTTGCATATATCTGTTAACAGTTAACCATTCAAGTGAAATATTTTTGTCATATAAATAAAGGCATAACAACTTATCCAATTCTAAAAATATCCACATAGCTTTAAATACATTTGTTAGTCAATGAATTACAGATTTAAACAAGTAAATATCTGGCTTGAACATATTTTATTGATTTAATTAACTACCCACGAGAATAAATGAAAAAAAATTATGTTGGTTATTAAAACATTAATATATTGAGTTTCAATTTTATTTGTAGGTGATAAGAGTTAATTGATTAATATAAAATCTTATAAATTACAGTTGTAATAAAAAACATTATAGATTACATTTATAATGACAATATTTTAAAATAAATAATGTATTCAGACGTATTTTTTTGTAATATAAAAATTAAAAAAAGTATTAATGTGTTATAGAAAAAGTTAGTTTGGACAGAAGAAGAAGACATGGGAGGTATGGTTGTGAAGGGATCACACACGTACATGCGTTGTCTTTGAGCAAAAAATAGTTAGAAGTTGTGATTTATTTTTACAAGTGATAGGTTTGTAACAAAATAAATTCCGCGTCCTAATTTATTGGACGTGGGAAATGCTACAAAATTTTAAAAATATTGAGATAATAATAATAATTATAAAAACAATAATAATTTGAAGAAAAAAAAGCAAAAACAAAATTGGGAGGTGGGTTGATGGTGGGAATGATGAGAGAGAGGCACGAGAGGACAGAGAGAAACTAAGAAACAAACTACAGAAAAGAGAGAAAAATCAAACATCCAACAAAGGGAGAGATAAAAAAGTGTTTCATGAAGAAGATGGTCGAAGAGAGGGTCCTCTGAGATCATTCTGAAAAGGCAGCAATAGAATAAGAATCAAAGGAAGAGGGAAACAACATAAGAATTTGAAGATTTATTTGTTTTGAACTTTTGCTGCCTTTTTGTGTGTTCTCAATTTGTCCCTACCCAACGCCCCTTCTTATACACTAGGAAATAATTGCAAGAAGAACTGTTCTTTTCCTGCACCTTTTTGTCTCTTTTGCATGGTAATTCGTCTTTTATACGAATGTTTGATTAATTCTATTTTTTGTGTTGTTGCGATGTTAATTATTTTAATCTCTCTGAAATCCATTCCTTTCTCACGAATTAAATTTCTTTCAGCTCCACCAATTGTTGAGGATAATTGAGAACAGATATGGATTTAATCCGACAATGTATTTTGTGGAGAAACTTGTAACAAAGAGATAACATTTACAAAAGAAATGAGAGATCCTGGTCTGATTTGCAGACCTAAGGCTTAATTTTTCATGCTTCACCACGCCAGCTATTCCCTAGTTAGTGAGTTTCTTTTGCTTCAACCAATTATTGATGGGTTCCTCTGTATAAAAAACCTGGCAATTGTGGATATTATAATATTGCGTCCTGGCTACCGAAGAATATAGACACTGCCTTAATCACATTTTGGCATCGGCTTCTCAAAGAAATGGATATGAGATGGAACACATTTGGATTTTGTCTAAGAATTTCTATTTGCTTGATCTCTGTGTGGGGAATCCGAGATTGTTGGTCTATTAATGATGAAGGTTATCCTTTAAGCCTTTCATCTCTACAACAAATGCATGTCTTTGCTTCAATCTTGATTTTGTTTTTGTTGATTTTATCATGGATGAAAAATTCAGGATTGGCTTTGTTAGCGTTTCAAGGGAGAATAACCTTAGATCCCTTCAATGCTTTGGGAAATTGGAATCCCAATGATAATGATCCTTGCAAGTGGGTGGGTGTTCATTGTGTAAATGGCAAAGTACAGGGGCTGTAAGTGATTCCTTTCCATTTTTATTTCTCAAAAACTTTGTTGGTTGATGTTTAAATAAAAGAACACTCTCTAAGATAAACTGTTGCATAATTTTTTTTGGCTGAAATTGATGTCTTTCTATTTTTGTAGGGAATTAAAAGGGTTGTCTTTAGGAGGAACATTAGCTCCTGAGCTTGGCAAACTGAATCACTTAACTTCTCTGTAAGGATCTTCACCATGTCTCAATTTAATTATTTTTTATAATTCTTAACATTGTTTGTTCTTTTCGTTAGTGTAAAAAATATTGTCATTTTTAGGTCATCGCCAGGAGAGTCACAAAATGTGCCCATTTTTTAATTTCTAACCATATAACTGAGTCCCAACAAAATATGCTTGTTTTCTTATGTTCAAATACATGATGTGGAAAAAAGAAAAATTATTGCAATTCCCCCCCGTAAAGTTTGATTATGTATTTTTTCTATAGATTATTATTGTCTTTTCAGAACGTAATTCCCTTCCCATCACCATTATTTAAACTAAAATTATAATGAATTTGACTCTGGTACTTTCGAAACTTTCCCACATGAATCTATTTACATTAACTATTATTAATTGTTAACTACCTTTAACAAGATGATGAAAGAGTAGTTTTGCGTGATTCACCGAGTTATAATCATCGAGTTTTGACACTTGCTAGTATTTAAAGTGTTTGCATCAGTTATTTTCTTTATTTCCTAATGTTAAAAAATAGATGCCATTTGTAGTGAAATAATTTTTCAGTTAACGCATTGGGATGGTGAAGATTGGGTACAATAACTTGTATCTCTCCTCTTTAATCTTCTATGCGATGTCATTTCATTTTCCAAACTTAAATAGCATTTTTTTTTCCTAAAAAAAAGTCAAACTCTAGGTAGCTACATAATTTTGATTTTTGCATTAGTATATAGAAAAACAAATGAAGACCTAAAGGTACTTTGTTTTCAATGACATATTACTGTGAATCATTTCTATTTAATTACTTTAATTCCTTGCATGATTTCACACCATATTGATGTTAGTCATCTAAGAAAATATATCTAACATTATATTTTATGATCTTCATGTTTTTTCTACGATAGTGTATTATGCAAGAACAACTTTTCTGGTGTGATTCCCAAAGAATTGGGAGATTTGCCCAAGCTCGATTTATTAGATTTGAGGGAAAATAATCTGTCAGGAGACATCCCAGAACAAATTGGCAAGTTGTCATTGTTAAAAAACTTGTAAGTTAATTCTCTATTTTGTTTACATGTTTTATTAGGTTCATAATATTCTTCAATGAAAAATTATTTTATCCGAGGTTGCTTTCTGACAATAAAATTGAATGTGACGGTGATCCTCGACATGTAGGAAAGTTCAAATTTCCTTCAATATCTCTACTTGTTGAAAGTTATTCTCACCTTTGACAACTTCATTTCCCTGCATCAATGGGAAATTTGGACACTGACAAGCATTTCTTCAAAATTTACCCCCTAACCAAGTGACCTTAGTAGTTTCATTACATGTTTTTCTTCCATCTGTGTCAATAATGTAGAGAGAATTCATTGAGAAACAACATTCTCTCTTTTAAATCTTGCCCTTTTGTATACCAAAATTTCAACATTCGCAATCACTGAATAACATGTGTCTCAAATACTTTAATTTGTATCGTTAACAAATTTTGTAGAATGATATCAATTTATAACTGTGTATGCTTTTTATGGATGACATACACAGTGTGTGGCAACGTAACTTCAAAGTATGGAACAAATCAGATTCGTTGATTACTCTACCTAGAGCAACACTGGTTAGATATGTCAATGCCTTTACTTGGCCACTGTACGTAGATAACTTTTGGCAACATATTAACCTCAACAGGCACATATGTTTTTCAACTCGCTAAACATTTGTCTTTTCTTTGTAGGTTCAAGTTAGGGAAGTCTGCCTCTGATGGTCATGAACAGGATTACTGTGACATTCTGCCTAGTGAGTGAAGAACCCTCCATATTTATGACATGTTATGAATTTGAAAATGCATCTTATTGACATTCACAATAAGTATTGAATGATGTAGATTACAACGTGCCAAAGACTGCACAAAATGTACTAGAACTTGTTGGTTCTCGTTCTCCACGTCGTAAATTACTTCAGACCAGTGGTAATAACAACCTGGCAGCAGCACCATTCAGTGACAAACCTACAATAGAGTTTAGCACTATTCCCATTACATTTAGTAGTGGAGCTTTCCCAGCTGTGCCAGATACCAATAAGAACCAATATCAATCACCTGCAATCTCAGATCTACCTGATGCTCCAGATGATAATGCTCCTGATAAAAATCAATCACATACTTCAGATGAAAATCAAACAAGTCAAGATGTAAATAATGGTGATTCTAGAACATTGTGGAATATAATTATTATTATTTTTATAGCTATATTGGTCATTATCTTCATAACCTTTTTGTACATTTGGCGAAAACGAGCTGCAAAAGTAATATGCCCCTGGAAATCAGGAATAAGTGGACAGTTGCGTAAAGCATTCATAACAGGTAAATAGTTTTAAGAGGTGAACATACAAAAACATTTAATATTGAACTAAAGATTATTTAATTTAAACAATGCTAACTCATATTTGAATAATTATGTTCTTTTTCTTTTATATTATCAAGTGGTGTGATTTTGTGTTCATAAGTTTTAAAGATGGTTGTGCTTGTGTACATGCATGCATACTTATTAAATTCGTTTAAGCATAATCTTCACAATTAGTAAAGTAGCAATTTAGGATTTATTTTTTTAGTATGACCAATTGATTTATGCCATATGTAGAATTTTTCATAAATGAAATTTGAACTTTCTTATTTGAGTTATTAGTTCAATCAAGGAATGATAAAAAAATTTATGAACATTTGGGGATTTTAGTATATGTCAAGAATAAAGTCTGATGACTTTCATTTGCAGTGTGCCAAGAAAATAATTTATTATTTGCTGAGGTTGTTTGATAAACCTATAATGTCTACCTGTCTTCTCATGAAATGTAGGGGTTCCCAAATTGAATAGAGCAGAGTTAGAGACAGCTTGTGAGGATTTTAGTAACATTGTTGTGAGTGAGTATGAAGAATGTACCATCTATAAAGGAACATTGTCGAATGGGGTTGAGATTGCAGTTGTTTCTACTCTAATTACCTCTTCTCAAGATTGGTCAAAGCACATGGAGATGAAATACCGCAATAAGGTTTCTATTTTCAAGTCCACTCTAATGCAACGTTAAGAGGGATTCAATTTTAATTTTTTTCTTATGTTCTCCAGATTGATACTTTGTCTCGCATAAATCATAAAAACTTTGTTAATCTTATCGGATTCTGTGAAGAGGAAGAACCATTCACTAGAATGCTGGTGTTTGAATATGCCCCAAATGGAAACGTATTTGAGCATATACATGGTACAATCCTTTGTTTTAGATGTTTACTCAAAGAAAATTTGATTCGTCTGTATACATACGTTATGTATATTTTATTTCTTTCTAATTTCAGTTGAAGATATGGAAAGTCTTGATTGGGGTGCAAGGGTAAGGATTATCATGGGTGTTGCCTATTGCCTTCAATACATGCATCATGACTTAAATCCACCTGTGGCTCAATCCAAGGTTTCTTCAAAGCGAGTATTTTTAACGGATGATTTTGCTGCTAAGGTGCAAACAAGTTATCTTCTTTTTTTTTATTTGGTTTTTATCATACGTTCACATCCAATTAACACATTTTTCCATTCATTGTTCATTCAGGTTGCAGAGGTTACTTTCAAACAAATTGTGTCAACAAATGAGACAACTGGTGATTCAAAGAAATCTGGCGGGTCATCTCAAGAAGATCTTGAAACCAACGTGTATGACTTTGGATTATTATTACTTGAAATCATATCAGGAAAAGTACTCTACTCTGAAGAAAATGGCAACCTTTTGGACGGGGTAAGTTTGAAACATAAATCGGTTGTCTACTTTTGGTTTAGGGTGTAACTTTGTTATTATTCATGTACGTATGCTTAACAAATCAATGGTCATTAATACTGCAGGCTTCTAAGTACCTCAATGACCAAACAAGCATGAAAAACTTGATCGATCCCACCCTCAAATCTTTCAAAGAGAACGAATTTGGTGCCATCTGTGAGGTGATCCAAGAGTGTGTCCAACCTGATCCAAAGTTAAGACCAAGCATGAGAGACGTGACTTCCAAATTAAGGGGACTGCTTGATGTGTCACCTGAACAAGCAGTTCCAAGACTTTCTCCACTATGGTGGGCCGAATTGGAAATCTTGTCAGTGGAGGCCACTTAAGTTTTATTTCACTCTCTCTTTTATATGTGTTAAGTCTTGCTAACCTCCATCATCTAACAGGGTGAAAAGTATGATACAAATGTTATTCAAATTATATTTTACTTCCTTAGATATTCATGTCCAAATGAAACTGTGTTATGTTGTTTTGCAAAGAAGGTATAATATAGATTGTATTTTTATTGAAGGAGTTAATTTAAGTTGTAAAAGTTCTAACATGTGTTGGTATTACTAAGTCCCCCAATGAACATGCAGGTTTATAAGAAGGGAATTTGTGATAATAAGATATAGGGTGTGTAAGATAAAAATTATAATGTTACAAAAAAATTCAAATATTAATAGAAATAAATTATGATATATATATATATATATATATATATATATATATATATATATATATAAATTACATTACAAGTATAGGAATCAAACTATAGTTTGATGAAAAAACATAAACATAATCTTGCATAATACTGGCTTAATGAAAATCACCTGATCATTGAATATTTGATTGAGTCATAAACCTATATGTCTCCAAGGACTTTCTCAACGACTCCTGACCGAACTTGCTTAATGAAATTGTGCTTTTATAGAATTGCTACCTTTTACAAAAAAAAAAAAAAAAATATATATATATATATATATATATATATATATATATATATATTAAAAACTAATAGAGTAAATAAAAAGTGAAACATCAAATACAAAATTAATCAATTTACGAACAGTAGAAGCTATTCAACTCTTTATTTTATTTTTTTTATTTTATTAAAGTTTCTGTCATTTTATGAGATAAGGACTTGGGCTTTGCTTGGACCCTAACTGAAGTTGCATAGGTGATCCGTTGAATCTTCTATTGATTTTGTTTCAAGAACATTACATCACAGACGCATTCCTGTGATTTCTCTTATGTCAATTCTTTTTATTCTCTTTCTTTCCATTACTTCTTATGCCAATTCTTACTTTTAAATTCATATTAAAGAAGGTGTCAGATTCTTTATATATTATTATTATTATTATTATGTTCTACTGGGAAAACTTAAATAATAATAATAATAACAATAAAACATTACAATTTTAGTTAAATACGTCATAAATGTTAAAAAATAGTTTTTTTAATCTTATTATACATATTAAAAAATTGAGTACAACATTCTTTTATGTGATAATGTATATATCCAGTAACGGAGTTTAACATAAAAAGATTAGGGTTACCAAATAAAATTGTCATAAAACCATGAGTTACTAAATAAAATTTAATATAAAAATAAAGATATCATATATTATTATATTACATTATATAAACACGTCTATATATAAGGTTAATTATAAAATTTAGGGGAACCACAGAGCTTCCCTCTACTCCTTGTAAGATCGTCTATATCTTGAAGTTTTTCTTTAAATTAAAACTATACAAAGTTAAAATAATAATATTGATGATAATATATATAAACTAAAACTTATCATAATTATTCGGAATCAAATACTAAATTTTATATAAATATTAATAAAATAAAACAAATTAATAGATTTAATATTCTTTTAATAATATAGTTTAAACTTATAAATTATGAAAAATTGTCAAATTAAAATTTATTTAAGTTCAAAAAATATTTAATGTTAAAATCAAATTAAAATAAATAATATTGTCTAAAAATAGATAATGAATTAATTGGATACACATTTTTCTAATTCTGGAACTTAAAAATGTATGTTATGATAATATGCAGTTCTATTTTTTTTTTTTGAATTGATCATATTTTTAAATAATAATAATAATGAAAAAATAAAAAATATTCTAATAGATTAGTGTTATTGTAAACTTCTACATTTTTCTCTAAAAATATGAGGGGTGAGAGTTCAAAAATATTAAAATTTAATAAAATTTAAAAAATTATCAGCGTTATGTAAATATTTTCCATCTTAAAGAACTAGTAATCCATCTTAATGTTATTTTCATTTATCCTTTTCCATTTTCAAAACCAAAGAATATACATAAGAGAAATAGTGGGTGGATGTGTGAGCGCCAGCAATTGCGTAAAGGTAGAAAAAAAAAAAGGAAAAAAAAAATCTCAATCTTCTGTGAAACATACCAAACAACATATAGAGAAAGCGTAGAAGAAGAAGAAGAATACGAGAGCAATTGCAAAAGGATAGAGAGAAGAGGAGAGAAAACAAGAATCTCAATCTTTTGTTTGGAAATAATAATCCAAGTATTTAAAGAATAAACTCTTGTTTCCAAACACATTGTTTATGTAATAGAAGGTATAATGACATCACATGGAAACGTCACTCTCTCGGGAAACTCTTTTAAACGTCACTTTCTCGTGAAGGCAACAGGAAGCATGACAGGGACTTATTTTTAGTGTAGAAACTGAAGAACAACTGGTTCTGTTCTGTCATGTTTCTGACTGTTCATGTTTGCGGAGGCGTGGCCCCTCAATCACACACCACCTTGCACCGCCGTTCAAACCATTTCGCTTCTCTGTGCTCATGCACCCCATCAACATTTCACAACACAAACAAATGTAATAAAAAATGCCCCTCACCACACTTTCCCTTGAATTCCTCTCTGATGTCTACGGATCCATAACTACGCCACTCTCCAGCACTACCACCACCATCCTATGTATCAATACTACACTACCATGTGACATCTTAAGCAGGTGTTGTGCTGTGCTGCTGTTGACTTTCTCCTTTTCGTACCACATTCTTTAATATGCAGAGTCAATTATGAGTTCTATAAGGATGTCTTTCTTCTAAGATTCTTTTTTAGTAATTATAAAAATGAAAAAACAACTTATGAACAGTACTATCATTCCTTGCTTTTCAGAAAAGAAATAATATCATATATTCATCAACCATTTCTTCCCCTTTTCTTTTACAACATAGAAATAAAGAACTTTGCGGCAAGTACAAGAGTTCTAGCTAGCCCCAACCGCCCGCATAACATAAGCATGAACTAAACAACAACATATTTTTTGTTTTTTGTCTTAATGATGAGAAACTGAACAAACTTAATTAACGAACCAACCCTAAAGGTGCACAGTTTTATTTTACTCTTCTTTTGGCTAGCTAGTACGGTGGATCACACTTCACTTGTCCTGGTTCACATTGATTGCGGTCTCATCAGCCTCAGCCATGTCGTCCTTCTTCTTCTTCTTCCCCCACTGTTTGAGTCGCAGCTGCGTAGTTATATTTGCAGCCAAGAAGTCCACACTCTGCATTGGAGTAAGCAAATCCAACACCCCTTTGAGTGTCTTGAGCCTCACGCAATCCGAAGCCTTCATGATCCTCTCCAACTCTCCAATAACCTCACTCACGGCCACTTTCGCAACCGCATCCGCCTTATCACCACCAGCACCACCAGCGCTCCTTAAACGGTTGGTGAACTTCGCCAACTCCACCATCTTACGGTCCGCCATGGCCACCTGCTGCCTCTCCATCTCCCTCTCCACCTTCTCCTCCTCCATCCTTATCCTCTTCTTCAGCTCCTCCGTCTTCTTCTCCTGATCCTCCGTCATCACCAAAACGTCCCCCTTCTTCAGATTGTCCACCAGCCTGAACACCGTGGAGGGCTTCCACCCCGTCACCCAAAGCTGAGCATTCTCCAAAGGGTTCAGCCACGTCGGAGAAAAGAAAATCAGAGCGTCTGCACGTGCGGCAGCCCATTTGGTGGTGTAGTATTCCTTCAAATGGGATGTCACAGTGGACACCAGAGCTTGGAGCTCTTGCTCGGTCTTCACCACCTCGGTTCTCTGGTTGGACACCTGGAGAAGCTTCTGGAGAATCTCCTCTAGCTTCCCAGTCCAGTTCTCATAGAACTGAGAGAATATTTCAACCACGGTGTTGGCCATTAGAAGCAGTGAAGAGAAGTGAGTGAGGAGGTGAATAGTGAATGAGTGTATGGATGTGGAGAGGGTGTGTACTTTTAAGGTGGGGATGTGGGGTGAGGTGACCAGATGGAGAACAGAGAGGAAGACACGAAAGGAAACAGTGTGGAGGGGTAATTGGGTGCATGGCTTACGCGCAGCAATTGCCTACTAGTGCGTTTCAAGGAGAGTTTGACGCTTTGCGAAGAGGGAGAGGGAAGGGAGGGTTGTGGCGCAGCTTTCTGAGCTTTCGACCTTTGACTGTGCTGGAGGGGTGCGGTTAAAGTTTAGCCACACCTGAACGGTAGTAGACGTGTCCTCTTGGGAGGGACTTCAGATTCAACGTGGAGGCCGAAGCCTGATTCGGATGCCCCTCTCTCTTCAAATCGATTCAGGGATCCTGTTGTATACGCTGGCTTCATCCTTCACTCCCCTAGCTAGCTACCTCCTTGCTGCTCTCTCTCTCTCTCTGTAAATTTTTTTTTTTTTTTTAATGCTAGACCATATCACTAAACTTTTTAATATAACCGTAATTTTTATACTAAAATTTATATTCAAATATAATGATTTATGATTTTATATGATGAAAGTTTGATAGTTAAAAGTTAGACTTACAAAATATTTTTTAAAATATGAATTATCATTTTAAATCATTATATTAATAAATAAATAATTAAAATAAAAAATTAATCTTTCATTTTTATTTCGAGTGAATGACTTATATATATATATATATATATATATATATATATATATATATATATATATATTTAAGTTAATTAAATTAAAAATAAACATGTTTGTTGAAGAATATAACCTATTGTTATTTTAATACCATTAGTTAATGTCATTCAAATGAAAAATTAACATCTCAAAAGTTATTTTAATTAAATATCAGTCAGAGATGGGTTGAAAATAATTGTGTAGAGTGGATGAATGGATTACTTCTTTATGACAAGAAATTTATTTTTTATTTTTTAGTCTGTCTATTTCTTACTTTGTCATTAAAGATAATATCATTCCTTAACAAATTATTCAAAATATTTTAAATAAATATTTGAGTTTGTATTATTTTTTAATGATAAATTTATGTATTTCAAATAAATATGATTTGCGGCTATTAAAAAAATAACTGCAGCCAATTCTTGGTAGTTTCCGAGGGGTCCAGACTCAGACTGCGTTAAATTGTCTTATTTTTGTTTTCTTTTCCTACAATTTTGTTGCACTAGATATCTCCTGCTTTAATATTTTTTAGTTCGAACAACTTCACTAAGTGGTGATTAGGTTACATGAGGAGGGAGAGAAACTAAAAAAAGACAATTCAAGATTTAAATTTAATATGTATATATATATTTTTATTATAATGATAATAATCAATAATTAATATAATAATATCAAAATTAATAAATAAAATTATTAACAACAATTATTTATTTTTCAACTAAACAACTATTTATTTATTTATTTATTTATTTTCTGTTTCTTTCCTATTTATCAAAATGATTATATATAAAAGAAAAATATTTATTACAATATTGATAATAAGAAATCATATTAACACTTTTAGAAAAAAGAAAATGTGGAGAGGGATTAACAAAATTCTAGGTATTTTTTATAATATTCATCTTTTAAAAAATATTATATACTAATTATGTGGGTCACTGATTTTTTTTTTTAATCTGCATCCATATACATGCATATAAATAAAATTCCTGATAAAATGTTATGGGGAAATAATTATCTATTATTAGTGTCAACGTCGATAATTGTTTACTGTTCTCACCTGTATACTACCAGACTATTCAATAGAATCTCAATGTATTTATGCTAAAACTACTTCATTTGAATTGGATTTGTGTTGGTGTGAAATTGGTTTTGGTATGAAATTAGTTTGCCTAAAATCTATAAAGTAGCTAATTTATATATAAATTTTGCATGAATTTTGTTAAACTTGTGTGCTATAGAAGTAGTACAAATACACAGTAAAAAAATATAGGTTTAAATTCACTTGTGGTCTCTATAATTTTATCTCTATAAAATTTTAATTGTAAAATATTAATAACATATTTAGTCTTTAAATTATTTTTAAAAACTAACCATTTTTAATCTACCATTTATATCATTCAATGATGAATAGAGAATGTAAAAATATGTTTTTAAATCTTATTATTAATATTTTAAGTAAACAAATAATTAATATTACATATAATCTTTTTCTGTTATCAATTAAATGAAATAACAACTATAGATGAAAATTGTTTAATTATAAAAAGTTCAAAATTTAAATATACAATTAAGATTTTAAAAAGAACAAAATTGCACATTCAACACAATATTAAACACAGAAATGACACTTTGCTCTGAGACAAAAGTATCTGAGAGAGTATTCTCCGCTCTCAATCTTCAAATAACATCATACTTCTCTAATTACACATATAATTACTTATAAGATACTACTCCCTTCTGTCTCAAAGTGAAATCAAGGAAGGATATTTTCTAACCCACTTAAAACTCTTCCCATAAAAATATAATAAAATAGGTGAATTAATAATTGCAATGATGTTTTTGGTGCTTCTAGTTTTCTTTTTATGATGGAGATAGTTAATTAATGGACTGTATAAATGATTAGTTTCATTTTTTTGTTTTTATTCAGTGATTCAGTTACGTACATTAGTTATATACTATAATGCCAACTCAAATGTATAAAACTATACCTATTGCAAAATACAATTTGACATAAAGGATTCTTACAGAAAGAAAACTAACAACTAAAAGGAAATATACCCACGATAATATATATATATATATATATTTATTTGCATTTTCCAGTGTTACAAGTTTTGGCTTATAAACACAAAATGTTTAAAAAATATTAGGGCAACCATGTAAAGAAGGAACAAAAGAAAGACAAGGAAAAAATAGTTAAGATTTTAGGTTTTTATTTTTCAACTTAGATAATAATGTCTACTTTAACACATATTACAGTCTAGCAGTATAACTGTATTATCTACAAAACCAAAGTTGTATGTGAAACACATTCATAAAATTTACAAAAGAACACAGAGGTTTAAAACTTAAACATGAAGTCATATCAAGATAGATACCCCACAGAGAAAACCTACGTATGGCAAGTGCTAACTCCTCATTCGTACAGTGAAGAGGTGAGGAAACCGACATTTACACGATAAGAAGCGTAGAAATCCTACCGTTTCCCTATGCCAACTCCTCATGAACGTGTGGTGATTCCTCATTCGCACGACAGGGAGGTGAGAAAACAAACCACGGTAACGAGGTGAGGAACCCTAGTGTTATAGCATATGCCAACTCCTCATTCGCGTTGTAAGGAGGTGACCTGCCATGACTGTGAACGAGGACTACTTCAACTCCTGTATTCATATCAATTAATATTGTAAAACTGTCCGATAACCTAGTTATGCTTATAAGATGATAATAACTATACATATATAAATCATGCAATCTGATCGAGGAGCAGGACCATAGGACTGATCACATAGTGATGCATGACACCAGTAAACTCTTACTATCAGAGAAAATCAATGTATATATATAATATAATAGAAATTTTTTACAAGAGTTTTTTATTAATAAAAATATTGTTTTAATATAATTTTTTTTAAAATACTTATGATAATTTTTTAAAAATTTTAAAACTTATATTTATAATATCTGTATTAAAATAATATTCTTATATATACAAATTTCCTAAAAAAATAATAAGAAAAACTTGTCTGTGCACATAACTCTAACTCTTGCAATCTCGAGGTGACAACTATTTTTTTGATGTTTTCCAAAATTGCCGAACAAGCGAAGCTCCCAAGACAAAAAGTACGGTATTCTTCCCGCTCAATATTTCAAATCAAAATCACCACCATTTCATCTTTAACCTGCCTGGGGAAGAAAAGAAAAGAAAAATATTAACACCCATTTAGTTTGTTATTTATTAGAGCAACAGAAAACATGGAGTCATATCTATTAAATGATCCAAAAGTATTTCTAATAAAAAAATAATCATTTTAACTATAATTATCAGCATTAAAATGGTTACATAAGTTTCATATTACCATGACCTTGTTAACCACCAAATTACTTTCTAAGATTATCGTTTCAGCATGAATAAAAACAATACTAAATCATCTCATTTGAAATAAATGTTGTTCAAAAAATAATATACTTTGGACCACTTAAAGGAGAACATGTTGAGCTGTTGCATCTGATTATGATATAAGCAAGAGCCCAGTCTGGTGCAACTGATATTCATTTGGTGTTGATTTAAATTTGTAAATATATTTTGTTTTTGTCGTATTGGATAAAGTAGCATTTCTGTAATAGTTTGGAAAATCTTATCTACAACTGTAGATTTTAACTATGCACATATCCTACAGTATATCCTAGCTAGGTCTGCTGCCACAAGACAATGCAGAAATAGAAGAAAAACCTTCAACCTGTGAACCTGAAAAACACCAATACATAAATATGAAATCATACATAATTACATCTTCAAATCTTTCAGTAACTAGTGAATTCACGTTAAGACATTCATTGTTTCAGCCTTTCTTTAAAAAAAAAAAAAAAAAAAAGAATTTCAGCCCAACTTACTTAAATAAAGGTCTAGTTTTTTATACCTCCTTTGCTTGACATAGAGATATACGAGAATGTATAGGAAAATTAGATGAAAAATTAATTATTTCTAACATACAAATGAAGAAGGAAGGAAGGAAGACTATGACAGTTTGTTGAGTTGAGATACTGAAGTGGGATGAGGTATGTGTTTTGTGAAAAAAAGTCCACACAAACTTACTAGTTTGAATTAGATTTATAAAAACTGTTTTGGGCCTTTCATGCTCCTTGTATGTAAAATGGCTTACTACAACTTGATCTTCTTTCAAGGACCTTGCCAACGTTGTCTAATTATGAACTACTACGGGTATGAGTTTTTATAGTTACAAACATCTAATTCTGTGTTAGTGTTTCATATCAAAACCACTAGGATATATTTTAGCAGTATATCAAAATAAACTACCTAATTTCATTTCAAATCATTCTCTATTCTCTTCATTTTTATTTCAATTATCTTTTATTTATTGTCTTAATTATCTTTTCAATCTTCTTCATATCTAATGTCATTCTGTTTTGGGCAAACATTGTCTCATTATCTTATGTTTGTTCTTATTTTGGACTGAAATTTTAGCAATATTTATTTTTAACAACAAATGTTCACATCTACAAAACCAAAATTATATGCTATGAGAAGCTGCATTTAGCATATTCTAGTTCCTCATAAAGGAGTGGAACTCTTCATTCATATCAAATAATGTTGTAAAAAATATATAAAAGATATTGAAAACTTTTTAAACGTGTTTAATTATTACTATATATGTATCACACTTTTTTCATGAAAAATAAAATTAATTTTAAGCCACAACAAAAATTAAAATTATATGTAAGAAATTGAACTAAAGTTATTACAGATAAAAAATTATACAATATGAACGAATACCATGTAATTAACTAATCCGTAATAGACAAGATCAAAGAAAAGAAGCCCACTCTAGCGTAAAGCTCTATGAAGATGAACATCGAGCGAGATGTCTTCCAGAACTGTCATGTATTACTGTACAAGCTAAATTCCTATGCAAAATAATCAGGTTCTCCACTGATAACATCTAGAATCAGAATCACCTCCAAACCGGTCACTTCTTCCTTTAGAGTTGTGAGAAAGCTCCAGCCGTTCATAAAAGTGGCATTTTGTATGACTTCTGGCTAGGAAAAAGGAAATTAAGAGGAAGGGTAGAAAAGTAAAAACCTGAATGAGAAGTTGAAGAAGTGTTTTAGTGGTCTTTTTCACTGCTTGTTGCAGAAACCTAACTTCATTAAACTAAGGTCCGGTTTCTAATACCTCCTTTCTTTGAGAAATTGAGATGTAAAAAGAATGTATAACAAAATTAGATCAAAGATAAACTATTTTTAATGTTCAAATTAGACGAAGAATTTCTTGGACACTTAAGGATGGCGATGTATGTTGTTAAAAAACCCATATCGAAAAACTTGAAAAGCGAAGTAGTTTATATGATATAAAATAGGAGAGTTAAAATTAATTAAAATTGTGGGGCCGCGTAATAAGTGCATTGCGAGTTATTCTTTCGCCTTTTACTAAAGAACACTATGCACTTATTACATGTTGCGGCATACGCCAATTTTTTTATATTGGGCCTTTTTTTTCAAAGGCCTTTCAAAATTCAGTTCAAAGCCTTTATAGGTACAAATAATAATATAAGAAAGAGCTTTCAGTTTTAGAGAGAGAAAGTTAGAGAGAGAAAGTTAGAGAGAGAAGCTCTCAAGGCTGTCTCTCGTAGTTTCTTTTTCCTTTTTTTGCGTTAACTGATCTCTTGATTGTCTCTCGTAGTCTCTTTTTCCTTCTTTTGCATTAACTGATATCTGGATTTCTTTCTTATTTTGCTATGTTTCTAAACTTGTTTACCCCTACGATTTAGGTTTGTCTATATTCCTCTTCTCTTGTTCCATCATGGGGAAGAAATCTAAGAAGGTCATAGAAGCCTCAGTTGCGGCAGCTGAACTCATGAAGAAAGACAAGCCCATTGAAGAATCAACCTTAGCTCAGGCCAGGGAAGATCTGGCTAGCGTGGTTGCTACTTCGAAGAAGAAGGCTTTGAAGGTAACTGCAAAGCCCCCCGCAATTTCTGAACTTCAAGGGGCTTTAGAAACCCTAAATCACGAAGCTACAGTACCTGTTACAGGAAAACCATTTTTTCTGGGTTCTTCAGTTGCGATTCCTACTGCATATTCTGCTACAGATTTGGAGCAATCTTCTGGGAGCTCTACTTCTGCGTCTTCCTACAATATTGTTCCACATACAGAAACACAAAGAGTCCTATTTGCAGAGGTTGATGTTGTTGGTCCTCAGGCAAACTCCGTATATACTACAGTGTCTGACGCAAAATCTGCAGAACTTGCAGAGTTTCATGCTGTTGCAGAAATTGAATCTAAATAGAAGTATGTTTCTGAATTTTCCAATGAAAGCAAAGTTGCAAAGAGGATTGTTTCTAATGTCGCAGAAGTTGAGGGCAACCGTGTAGATCTACAAACTAATATGTCTGCTCTGGGCTTTGCTGCTGCAGATTTTCCTCCTCTGAAATCTCCAAGTATTTCCTGCACTCTAGAAGATGAGGACACAGTTAACTCCCAAGGAGATTCTGCCCAAAACACCTCAGTTCCGAAAAAGGAAGAAAGGAAAGCAAACAAAACTCCTTGGTCAGATATATTTTCCAACAACATGAAGCATGCAAATGGAATGAAGCTTCAAGCCAATTTGTCATCTGGAAAAGGAAGAGCCATCATAGAAGAGGAGAACATTATAACCCAAAGTAAGTTCAAGTTCTCTATGGTGGGTGGGCTATTTTGCAGGGAGATTCCCAGGTATGAAAGCTTTCTTGGGACTTTGTAAGACCTGGGGAGTGTCATATAGATGCTCTTTTCATAAGAGTGGTTGGATCATATTTTCTTTTGATAGTGAAGGTGATATGATTAATGTTCTTCAAACTAGCACTTACATGGTGTATGGGAAGCCTTTACTGCTAAAGAAAATGCCAGAATTTTTTGGTTTTGATGATAAAGAACTCATTGTTTTTCCAGTATGGATGCAATTGGAGGGTCTTCCTCTCAATCTATAGTCAGCAAAATCCCTTGGCAAGATATGCTCAGAGTTTGGAAGACCCACCTACACGGATAAGCTAACAGCAAATGCTGACCGTGTCAGCTTTGCTAGAGTGTTGGTGGATGTTGATATAGCAAAGCCAATCAAATATGAAGTCGCAATTTTCCTCCCAAATGGAAATACGCACATACAGAAGATTGCTTATGAAAAACTGCCAAGATTTTGCAAAACCTGTAGCATAATTGGGCATAGCATGGAAACTTGTCAATCCAATCAACTGCATACAGGGAAGAAGATTGAACAAAGCAAAACAAATCAGACTTATATAGAGAAGAAACTGGTTGGTTCTAGGGCATTTGCTACTGGCATTCCATCTGCTGCCATTCGAGCTGCTATAGTACCTGATACAGATACTGTCATCCATGCTGCTGTAACACCCGCCCAACTGCCACAACACTCGTTACAACTTCTACCATCCCAGTTGCTACAGCACCCGTTACAGCTTCTGCCATCCCAGCTGCTACAGCACCCGTTACAACTGCTGCCACCCACATTGTCAATCCTATCACACCAGTAGTTGGGAACTCAACAAGTCCTTCCGCTCATACTAAAGGCTCCCAAGCAACTACCATAGAGTCCAGGTCTCCACATGTCCAAGAAGGTAATGCAGGGAATGTTAGGTAAGGACAGGTGCAAGTTTCAAAAGAGGCAGCTACTGATTCAGGAGCTTATGATTTAAGCTTTGATGAGGGTTTCAAACTTGTTCACAAGAAGAAGAAGAACAATATGAAGAGGGGCTCTCCCCCTCCTCACCCCAAATGATAATTGCTGCATGGAACATCAGGGACTTCCACAAGTCCCTGAAGCAAAATGGGGTGAGAACCCTTATTAGAAACCACTGTATTGACATTTGTGGGCTGTTTGAAACCAAGATGAAGGTCCCCCTCTATTAGCATCTTGAACTCCAAGTTTAAGCACTAGAGTTTTGTCACCAACCTTGACATGCATCCTTTTGGACGAATTTTGATTCTTTAGAACCTTGCAACTGTGAGCTTAACTATTCTCAGCCAAACTGCACAGGCAATTCACTGTGAGGTAACCTGCCTAGTCTCTCACATTCAGTTTAGACTCTCTTTTTTTTATGGTATGAACATTATTCTGGCTAGAAGAGCTCTCTGGGAGGACCTTATGTTGCAAAGCCAGCAAGGACCATGGCTGATAACTGGGGATTTCAACGCTATGCTTTCCCCCAATGAGAGGTTCAAAGGCTCAAACGTCACAGATTATGAATTGAAGGACCAACTGAACTGTTGCACACAAATGGGGCTCTTTGACTTGAATTCTGTTGGCTCTTTTTATACTTGGACAAATAATCTCACATGGTCAAGGATTGACAGATCCTTGATCAACCGAGACTGGGGCTTGTTGAATCAGAACACTTATGCGGAATACTTGCCCATTGGCCGCTTGTCTGATCATACCCCTTGCATCATAAAAATTAATGGTTTGGCTCCCATAGTCAAAAGTCCCATGAAATTTCAGAATATGTGGACTACTCATGATGCTTTTGATAGTATTGTCAGCAACTCTTAACAAGAGCAAGTTCCTGCAGGCGTCAAAATGTTCCAACTTTGCACTAAGTGGAAGAGGCTAAAGCTTAAGCTATGAGAGTTAAATGCTCATCATTTTTCTCACATCACTAGAAGGGCTGAAGAAGCAAATACAACTCTCATCTCCTTGAAGAATCATCTACTGTGGAACCCAGATGATCAATCCCTTCATAATGCAGTTTGTGCTCAGCAAAGAAAAGCCATGTATCTTCTTGAAGATGAAAGACACTATCTTGCTCAGAGGGAAAAGAGTGATTTTGTTAATCTCAGTGATAGGGCCAACTCCTTCTTCCATGTAATTATTAAAAGGAATCAAGCAAGAAGTCGCATTAATGCAGTGAAAATGCCTGATGGCAACATGACTAGCTCTCCTGATCAAGTTGTTGTTGAGTTTCTCTCCTTTTATATGAATCTGCTAGGGTTTGAGTATCAAGTGCATGATATCTCCCTCGCCACTCTGCAAGAAGGTCATCTATTAAGTCAGTAGCAAGGAGACTCTCTCTTGGCTGTTGTCACAGCAGATGAAATTAAGAATGCAATGCTTAGCATCCCTGATCACAAGGAACCTGGGCCTGATGGCTACTCGTCCAAGTTCTACAAGTCCTCCTAGGATAGTGTTGGGACAGAAGTTACTGAAGCTGTCCAAGAATTCTACAGAAGTGGCAAGCTCCTGAAGCAAGTGAATCACTCTCTTCTAGTCATGGTCCCCAAGTCAAATCATGCTTTGAATTCATGCCCATTGCTTGCTACAATGTGATCTATAAAGTTATATCTAAGATCCTAGCTAGTAGGCTCTCCAAAGTTCTTCCCAATTTGATTGATTTAGCCCAATCAGCTTTCGTCCTAGGAAGGAGCATGAATGAGAACATTTTTTTGCTGCAAGAGTTGCTCAAAGGTTATGCTAGAAAGAGAATCTCTCCAAGATGCCTGCTGAAGGTGGACCTTAGGAAGGCTTTTGATACCGTAAACTGATTTTTCCTACTCAAGCTTCTGATTGGGCTAAATTTCCCTCAGCAGTTTGTGAAGCTCATAAAGGAATGTGTCACGAATACCTCCTACTCTATCTCTTTAAATGGCATGATGCATGGTTATTTCAAAGGTAAGAGGGGGCTCAGGCAAGGAGATCCCCTCTCCCCTCTGCTATTTGTTATTTCCATGGAGTATCTGTCAAGACTAATGAAGACTTTATAGAGGGATAAGGATTATCACCCACATCCTAAGTGTATTGTTGTCAAGTTAAATAATCTCATTTTTGCAGATGATCTTATCTTATGCTCAAAAGTGGATTTATTATCTGTTAAGAAGATTCTTAAGTGTTTTCATAACTTCAGTAGATGTTCTGGGTTGTATACAAATAATGAGAAATCACAACTCTACTTGGCAAGTGTGACAACAGCTATGTCTCATGAAATCAGGGACATAACTCAGTTTGATGATGGTTTATTTCCTTTCAGGTATCTTGGGATCCCTTTAGCAGCAATAGGGCTAAAAGTGTCGCACTTCTCACCTCTAGTTGAGAGGATTACAAAAGCTATTAAAAGCTGGAGCAGTAGCACTTTATCTTATGCAGGGAGACTCCAACTGCTGACTTTTGTTGTCCAAGGCACCCTTTGTTTCTGGATGAGAATTATATCCATCCCTGCCTCTATTCTTCACAAGATTATTGGCTGGAGCAGGAATTTCCTTTGGGGAGGTTCAAAGAAGCCATTAGTGGCCTGTACTCCAAAGAGTGAGGGTGGACTGAGTCTTCTTAATTGGAGCTACTGGAACAAAAGTATTTTATCTAACATTGTCTGGAAGTTTCATGCAGGTACTGAGTCTCTTTGGATCATGTGGATCCATCATTATTACCTTCATGGGAACAATTTCTGGTATTTATCTCCGCTTAGGGATGCTTCCCCTTTGATGAAAAGAATTTGCAAAATCAGAGATGAAATTATCACTGAAGTTGGCTCTTTGGAGACAACCAAGACTATGATTGAAGATTGGGCTATCAATGACACTTTCATTGTTGCAAAGGCGTATAATTTCTTCAGACCAAAGCAACCAACAATTTGGTGGGAGAAGATAGTCTGGAAGAACTATCTTATTCCTAGACACAGCTTCATCCTTTGGCTTGCTGCCAGATGTTAGAATCGCGCAGCGGAATGTTCGTGTGGTCGGACAAAAACCAAGAGGGAGGTGAATTGGTTTCTTAATAAAAATTAGGTTTTCAAAAATTTCCCCAAATTTTACTGATTAAAAACTGCGTAAATGTAAATAGAGAAGAGTAGAGAAGATTACACAGTAGGTTTATACTGGTTCGGATCAAAAGACTCTACGTCCAGTTGCTAATCACTCAAAAGAGGATTAACGCTGTCACTAAGAACAAATTGTTACAAACAGATTACAAATGAACAGATAAAGATCAGAATACACCTCTCTTGAAATCCACAAGAGATGATGAACAACTTTCCCCAGAGACGGCACAACACACAATCCACTAAGAACTCCACTTAGTGATTCTTATCGCTTCTAGCCCACACCAGGTTCAGAAAGCCCCCTTTCCTTGCAACAAACAGTTCTCTGGCACTCACAGCACTTAACTTTTGTATGGAAAAGGTTGTTCTTATTTTCTGAGTGCCAAAGGAGAGTTTAAGTAGGGAAATTAGGGTTTAGAAATTGGGGATTTCGAAACTAGGGTTCTTGGTAATTGAGTTTTCGAAAATAGGGTTAATTTGAAATTTAAAATCAAAAACAGACTGAAATAATCGATTAAATGGAGTTATAATCGATTAAAACAGAGCCAAAAAAACAGAACCCAAAACCTCTCTGTTTTAATCGATTATTTGAAGTTTTAATCGATTATTTGACCTAATAATCGATTATTTTGATGTTTTAATCGATTAAAACAGTGAGATATACTGAAAATGGTTTTCTCACTGTTTTAATCGATTATTTCCCTATATAATCGATTAAAGCCGAGCCTGGATGATATATTTGGGCTTTTTGAAGCTTCTAAGTTGCAGACTATGTACCGACTATCTCAAACTCTATAATTACAGACTCAATCTAATTAAAACAGAGTTATTACACTACAAAAACAAGTCTTCAACACTCTAAGTCTTTGAGTTCTTGAATCATCATCAAAATCAACAATCTTCATGTTCATCAAGTGCAACATCAAGTCCTTGAATGTTCAACAATCTCCCCCTTTTTGATGATGATCAAAATTATCTTTTAAAGCCCTTGTAATAATCTGTTTTATTTGTCATACTAACAAACACATCAAACATACCAGATAATATTTAAATGCAATTCATAAGAGGCTTTAAATTTTTCTCGCCCTATTTTGATTATAATAAAAAAGAACTCTGCAATAACAATCATAAGAGCTCCCCCTCAAAATATGCATAAGTTGGAGAAGACTCCCCCTCAATCAAAGCATTTAAAAAAACAAATTTCATTTCATAAAGAAACGTCATTACAGACAAAGAGATATATAACATTACAATCATGTAAAAGCCTTTTATTTAAGCAGAATTTAGGCAATGTCTAATATTCCTAAGTCTCTTCTAAGATCATAGAATCTATCCTTGGGTAGAGGCTTAGTAAAAATATCTGCTAATTGGTGTTTTGTATCCACATACTCTATTTTACAGTTTCCTTTGCTGATATGATCTCTCAAAAAATGATGTCTTATTTCTATATGTTTAGTCCTAGAGTGCATTACTGGATTCTTAGTTAAGTTAATTGCACTCGTATTATCACACATCAAGGGTATGTCATCTAAAAAGATATTATAATCTTCTAACTGTTGTTTCATCCACAGAATTTGAGCACAACAACTACCAGCTGCAATATATTCAGCTTCAGTGGTAGATAAAACAACACATGCCTGTTTCTTAGAATGCCAAGATATTAAGGATGAACCTAACAAATGACATGTTCCACTAGTGCTTTTTCTATCAATTTTACAGCCACCATAATCAGCATCAGAATATCCTATTAAACTCATACAAGCATCAGATGGATACCACAAACCAAAATCAGTAGTTCCTTTTAAATATTTTAAAATATGTTTTACTGCAATTAGATGAGATTCTTTAGGACAAGCCTGAAATCTAGCACACACACAGACAGAATGCATAATATCAGGTCTACTTGTAGTTAAGTATAATAGTGATCCTATCATACCTCTATACATAGTTTGATTAACTTCCAAACCTGATTCATCCTTGTCTAAATAGCATGAAGTTCCCATGGGTGTGTTAGCTTCCTTTGAGGTGTTCATACCAAACTTTTTGAGAATCTCTTTGCAGTATTTAGTTTGAGAGATGAAAATGCCATCTTTAAGTTGCTTGATTTGAAGTCCAAGGAAGAATGTCAATTCTCCCATCATAGACATTTCAAACTCTCCCTGCATAATCTTAGCAAATTCTACACACAACGAATTATCAGTTGATCCAAAAATTATATCATCAACATATACCTGGACCAATAAGATATGTTCTTTAACTTTCTTTATAAACAGTGTAGAATCAATTTTTCCTCTTGAAAAATCATTTGCAGTTAGGAAACTACTTAATCTTTCATACCAAGATCTAGGAGCTTGTTTCAACCCATATAATGCTTTCTTTAATTTGAAAATATGATTAGGATTATTAAAATCTTCAAATCCAGGGGGTTGCTCTACATATACTTCTTCTTTGATAAAACCATTTAAAAATGCACTTTTAACATCCATTTGATATAATTTAAATTTCATCATAGATGCATAGGCAAGAAGTAGGCGTATAGCCTCTAACCTGGCAACAGGAGCATAAGTTTCATCATAATCTATACCTTCCTCCTGACAATAGCCTTTTGCAACAAATCTGGCTTTATTCTTTGTTATATTACCATCTTCATCAAGCTTATTTCTAAATACCCATTTAGTTCCAATGACTTGATGTGACTCTTCTCTTGGAATTAATTCCCGAGACTTGATTCCTTTCAAATTGGTTAAGTTCTTCTTGCATGGCTATGCACCATTGATCATCTTTAAGTGTTTCCTCAATGTTTTTAGGTTCTATCCGTGACACAAAAGCAACAGACATACAAAAATTATTCATATTTCTTGTTCTTACCCCTTTTGAGATGTCACCTATGATGTTGTCCATTGAGAGTCCTCTAGGTGATTGCCATTCTTTTGCTAATTAAGGAGTTTGAGAAGGTTCATTATCCTCCAAATATAATTCATCAAGAGCCTCCTTTATATATTCATCATCACCTGCAAGTCTTTTATTTGACTCAAGAGGATTTCCCCCAAGGTCTACAATCTCATCAAAGGTAACATGTATAGATTCTTCTATATTTAAGGTTCTCCTATTAAATACTCTATACGCCTTGCTAGTTAAAGAATAACCTAGAAAAATGCCCTCATCGGCTTTTGAATCAAATTTTCCTAGATTGTCCTTTCCATTATTTAGTACAAAACATTTACAACAAAAAATTTTCAAATGTGCAACATTAGGTTTTCTACCATTAAACAATTCATATGGAGTAGATTTTATAATTGACCTAATGAGCATTCTATTTAAAACATAACATGCACTACCAGAAAAACACCAAATAGTGACCGAAATTAGTGACTGAAAAATTCAGTCACTAATAGTAACTGAATCAGTGACTGATTTCCCTTTCTATATTTAAGTGACTCGATTTAGTGACTAAAATTTCAATCACAGATATCGGTCACTCGATTCGAGCCATCGATCGGTCACTCGATTCGATCCCTACTAGAAAAATGGTTAATAGTGACCGAAAGTGGTGACTCGAATTTTTTTTTATATTTAGTAACTCGATTTAGTGACTAAATTTTCAATCACTAAAAAATAATTTTTAAATTGATAACTATTTTTCATTTATATAAATATTTTATTTAAAATATTTTAAATATAAATCTACTTAATAATTTAAAATAAGTGATAACATTGTTAATAACATTATAAAAATTTAAAAAAAATAGTTTACTAACTTATTAAATAATTTAGTAATATAATTATTTAATTTTATTTTTTAATTTAGCATGTGAATAAAAAAATTAAAATTGATTATTAAATTAGTCACCGAATCGGTCACTGATTCGATCATCGAATCGGTCACTAAATCAATAATTAAATTAATTATTAATTTAGTCTCTTTATATATATATATATATATATATATATATATATATATATATATATATATATTACTTGTATGTTAATAAAAATGTATTTCAATGTATTTATAAAAAATTAAAATTATTTTAATTACTGAATTGATATTTTAAATTTATATTAATATCTTGGATAATTTAATAGTTGGATATATATTTTAAGTTTATATTAGTCATTTTTATATAAAAGTGTAAAAATAAAGTGAACTTATTTTAAAATTTAATTAAACATAATAATATAATATAGTATTAACCATAAATATGTGAAGATTTAGTTAGAAATTAATTTTAAGTTTTATTGTTTTTATATAAAAAAAATCGTTAAAAAAATTTAAAATAATTAATTAAAGTAAAGAATTTTAATTTAATAAATGTGTTAATATTATTAGAAGAATTAAATTTATATTAATAATTATATAAAATTATAGATATATTAAAATTTAAATTATTGGTAATTTTTTTAATTATTAAGCTAAAATTTGATAATATTAATAAATTAAAAATAAAATATATATATATATATATATATATATATATCACTTTAATTTTTTTAATTAAAATTAATTTCATAAAAAAATTAATATTATTGAAATACTTTACAAAAAATCTTCTAAGTTGATTTAATCGATTGTTTCGCGATTCAATCGATTGAAATACTGCAAAACTTTCTCGTAAAACTTTTCAAGTTATTTTAACTGATAAAAATAAGTTTTAATCGATTAAAACGCTGTGTAGAAATTGTTTTAATCGATTGAAACGAGATTTAATCGATTAAAATAGTTATGATCAGTCATAACCGCATTCTGATCGATCATAATTGAAACGATATAATAGCGGTTCCAGGTTAACCGCTATCTAAGTGAGCTTTTAAGAGCGGCTCGTGTAACCGCTTATCTAAAATGTATCTCGCTTGAGCGACACTCTTCTCGCTCGAGCTAAACGCCCTCGCACAAAATTGACATTCTCGGTTGTATTTCGCTTGAGCGACTCTAGTATCACTCGAAGCGATATTTGATTCTGATCGATTAGATTTTAGAAATGATCGATCATATTTGATAATTTTTTCAAATAATTAATTATAATCGATTATTTTTCTAAATTATTGATTAGAATTGATTAGTTTTTCAAATAATAGATTAGAATTGATTAATTTCTGAAATATATACTAAAAAATTATAATTAAAAATATAAATTAGTTAAGAATATTGACTATTGTAAAGATAAAGTAGAACATGGGAGGAGATGATGATGATAATATAATGATAGAACTTACAAAAATGTAGAATTGAGAAGTTTGAAACAAATAAAATTAAGAAAATAGATATTTAATTACACTTTTAATAAATTTAAGATAATACTAGTTTTGATTTTTATTTTTAAATATTTATTTTAATTATTTAAAATAGAGAAACTATAATTTTAGTTTCTAGCTACTGAATTTAAAGAATTAAATTTATTATTATTTAATCTTTTAATTTGTAGAATTAAACTCAATATAATTGTAAAAAATACTTTGTAGAGGCATTTGAGAAAGCTTTTGTCAAAATACTTTGTTTTTAATTGTTAAAAACATTTGTAGAGGCATTTTGCAAAATCTTTTAAGTGAAGAAACCTCATGCAACATAAATCTTTTAATTTTAGTATTAAAAATTTAAATTATATTTTATTAAATTAAACTAGTTACAATATATTTTTTTACTTTGAGAATGAACAATATAATTAAACTCAAAATTGACAATATTATAATACATTTTTGAACTCTTTTGGATTAGTTTTTTTTCCTAATTTTTGATAAAGTTAATTTTAATATTTAAAAGTATTTAACATTTTGAATTCTGAAAGGTTTTCTCTAATAGCAAATTTAAAAACATAATATTCAAAAAAATAGTTAATGTAAGTTTTCATAAGAAGATATGATAGCGGTTTCACGTTAACCGCTATCTAAAGTATAATTTAGATAGCTGTTAATGGTTAACTGCTATTAGAAGTGCACTTTTAAAAGCGGTTCTTGTGGAACCGCTACCTCAAATGTATTTCGCTTGAGCGACAATATTCTCGCTCGAGCGAAACGCCCCCTGCACAAAATTGACATTCTCGGGTTGTATTTCGCTTGAGCGACACTACTCTCGCTCGAGCGAAATACGATTCTGATCGATCATAACTTGAAATGATCGATCATAATTGAGAGGATATAATAGCGGTTCCCTTATAACCGCTATCTGAAGTGTATATATGATAGCGGTTAAGGCTTATACGATATCTGAAGTGTATTTCGCTTGAGCGAGACTACTCGCTCAAGCGAAATCCGATTCTGATCGATTATATTTTCAAAATGATCGATCATATTTGATAATTTTTTCAAATAATTAATTATAATCGATTAGTTTTCTAAATTATTGATTAGAATTGATTAGTTTTTCAAATAATAGATTAGAATTGATTAATTTCTAAAATATATACTAAAAAATTATAATTAAAACTATAAATTAGTTAAGAATATTGACTATTGTAAAGATAAAGTAGAACATGGGAGGAGATGAGGATGATAATATAATGATAGAACTTACAAAATGTAGAATTGAGAAGTTTGAAACAAATAAAATTAAGAAAATAAATATTTAATTACACTTTTAATAAATTTCAGATAATACTAGTTTTGATTTTTATTTTTAAATATTTATTTTAATTATTTAAAACAGAGAAACTATATTTTCTAACTATCTGAATTTAAAGAATTAAATTTATTATTATTTAATCTTTTAATTTTAGTATTAAAATTTTAAATTATATTTTTCTACTTTGAGAATGAACAATATAATTAAACTCAAAATTGACAATATTATAATACATTTTTGAACTCTTTTGGATTAATTTTTTTTTCCTAATTTTTTATAAATTTAATTTTAATATTTAAAAGTATTTAACATTTTGATATAATGAGCATGATAATATAATGATAGAATTTACAAAAATGTAGAATTGAGAATTTTTAAATCTTTTTCTAATATTTATTTTTAAAAATATAATATTATTTTTAAAATTTAATATTTTTTTTTCAAATATATAAATATATAAAGATATAAATGTATAAGGATATAAATAAATATATAAATATATCAATATATAAATATATCAAAATATAAATATATAAAAATATAAATATATAAAAATATAAATATATAAATATAAGTTTCTTGTAAAACTTTTCAAGTTATTTTAATTGATAAAAATAAGTTTTAATCGATTAAAACGCTGTGTAGAAATTGTTTTAATCGATTGAAACGAGATTTAATCGATTAAAGAGTTTTGATCGGCCATAATTGCATTGTGATCGATCATAATTGAAACCATATAATAGCGGTTTTAGGTTAACCGCTATCTAAGTGAGCTTTTAAGAGCGGTTCCTGTGTAACCGCTATCTAAAATGTATTTCGCTTGAGCGATACTCTTCTCGCTCGAGCGAAACGCCCCCTGCACAAAATTGACATTCTCAGGTTGTATTTCGCTTGAGCGACTCTAATCTCGCTCGAGCGATGGTGCAACCGCTATTAGAAGTGCTCTTTAAGAGCGGTTCCAATGAAACCGCTATCATATACAACCAGATTTTTTGATTCTGATCGATTAGATTTTCGAAATGATCGATCATATTTGATAATTTTTTCAAATAATTAATTATAATCGATTAGTTTTCTAAATTATTGATTAGAATTGATTAGTTTTTCAAATAATAGATTAGAATTGATTAATTTCTGAAATATATACTAAAAAATTATAATTAAAACTATAAATTAGTTAAGAATATTGACTATTGTAAAGATAAAGTAGAACATGGGAGGAGATGAGGATGATAATATAATCATAGAACTTACAAAAATGTAGAATTGAGAAGTTTGAATTACACTTTTAATAAATTTAAGATAATACTAGTTTTGATTTTTATTTTTAAATATTTATTTTAATTATTTCAAACAGTAGAAACTATAATTTTAGTTTCTAGCTACTGAATTTAAAGAATTAAATTTATTATTATTTAATCTTTTAATTTTAGTATTAAAATTTTAAATTATATTTTTCTACTTTGAGAATGAACAATATAATTAAACTCAAAATTGACAATATTATAATACATTTTTGAACTCTTTTGGATTAATTTTTTTTTCCTAATTTTTTATAAAGTTAATTTTAATATTTAAAAGTATTTAACATTTTGATATAATGAGCATGATAATATAATGATAGAATTTACAAAAATGTAGAATTGAGAATTTTTAAATCTTTTTCTAATATTTATTTTTAAAAATATAATATTATTTTTAAAATATAATATTATTTTTTTCAAATATATAAATATATAAAGATATAAATGTATAAGGATATAAATAAATATATAAATATATCAATATATAAATATATAAAAATATAAATATATATAAAAATATAAATATATAAATATAAGTTTCTTGTAAAATTTTTCAAGTTATTTTAACTGATAAAAATAAGTTTTAATCGATTAAAACGCTTGCAGTAAATTGTTTTAATCGATTGAAATGAGATTTAATCGATTAAAAGAGTTCTGATCGGCCATAATTTCATTCTGATTGATCATAATTGAAACCATATAATAGTGGTTTCAGATTAACCGCTATCTAAGTGAGTTTTTAAGAGCTGCTCTCGCTGTAACCGCTTATCTAAAATGTATTTCGCTTGAGCGACTATAATCTCGCTCGAGCTATGGTGCAACCGCTATTAGAAGTAAATATAAACATATAAATATATAAATATATATAAATATGTAAAGATATAAACATATATCTTTAATATTTTGTAAATGTAAATATAATTTATATATATTTTTAAATCTTTTTCTTATATTTATTTTTAAAAATATAATATTATTTTTAAAATTTAATATTTTTTTTTTCAAATATATAAATATATAAAGATATAAATGTATAAGGATATAAATAAATATATAAATATATAAATATATCAAAATATAAATATATCAAAATATAAATATATCAAAATATAAATATATAAATATATAAATATATTAATATATAAATATATCAATATATAAATATATATAAATATATATATATATATATATATATATATATATATATATACAAATATATCAATATATCAATATTATCCCCTCATATATTAATATACATTATTAGCATAATTTTAATTTAATTAAAAATTAGAATACAAATATACTATACTATACTAATATACCATTATATTATTTTCATTGTATATAAATTACAAAATTAATAATTTGTATACTATACTATACTAATATATTATTTGTATACTATACTAATAGTATAATATACTATATTATAATATTATTTGTATAGAAAACTAATATCTTTATATATAAATATGAAAACATATAAATATATGTAAAAATATGAAGATATAAATATATAAAAATATAAATATATGTAAAAATATAAAGATATAAATATATCAATATATAAATATATCAATATTTAAATATATCAATATTTAAATATATCAATATTTAAATATATCAATATTTAAATATATATTAAAATATATAAATATATTTTTATTTATAGATTTTATATTTATATATTTATACTGATATACATTTATTTGTATATAAATATAATTTATTTGTAAGTTATTATTAAAAGATCCTAGTAGCTCGGTGGTTGGAGTTTCAACCTCCAACTCTAAGGTACCGGGTTCGAATCGAATCCGACAATGACAAGTAAACCACCTAATAATAAGTTAAACTTCTAAAAAATATAATATAATTAAGAGATAGGGGAAATAAATAATAGATATAATAAAAATGTAAATAAATAAAAATAATTAAATTTGTTATTCTTTTTCATTGATTTAGTGACTGAATTAGTGGCCGATTCACTATTTCGGTCACTATTTTAATTAGTAACCGATTTTGCACATTTAGTGACCGAATTTTCGGTTACTATTTAGTGTTTTTCTTGTAGTGATGCAGTACTAACCGCATCAGCCCAAAAATATTTAGGAACATTAGATTCATTTAACATAGTTCTTGCAAGTTCCTCTAATGACCTATTTTTCCTCTCAACTACACCATTTTGTTGGGGAGTCCTAGGAGCAGAAAAGTTATGTAATATACCATTTTCCTCACAATAATTCTCAAACTTTTCATTTTGAAACTCACCACCATGGTCACTTCTTAAAACTTTAATTCTTAGGTCTTTCTCATTTTGTATTTGTTTAGCAAACTTTCTAAAGACCTTAAAAGCTTCACTTTTCATAGTTAGGAAAAATGTCCAAGTGTACCTAGAGTAATCATCAACAATTACAAGTCCATAATAATTTCCACCAAAGCTTTTTATCCTAGAAGGTCCAAATAAATCTAAATGTAATAATTCTAGGGGTTTTGAAGTGGAAATCACATTCTTTGATTTAAATGATGATTTAACTTGTTTACCTTTTTGGCATGCATCACACAATCTATCTTTTTCAAATTTCAATTTAGGCAATCCAATAACTAAGTCTTTTGATATCAATTTATTCAAATGATGCATGTTTATATGAGCCGCTCTTTTATGCCATAACCAAGGGTTCTCTTCCTTAGCAACTAAACATGTTATACTAGACTCATGTAAACAATCCAAATCAATCAAATATATATTGTTATGCCTAATGCCTTTTAATTCTACTTTTTCAGAATCTATTAAATGTATGGTGCAAAATTGGCTTTCAAAAGTTACCTTGAATCCTTTGTCACACAATTGGCTTATGCTAAGAAGGTTATGCTTTAGCCCATCAACAAGAAGCACATCCTTAATCTCCAATGTGTTTGCACCACCTATGTTTCTAATTCCGAGAATCTTTCCTTTGTTGTTATCCCCATAAGTCACATATCCTTGTTCTTTGGCTTTGAAACTTACAAATTTCGTTTTATCTCCAGTCATATGTTTTGAGCATCCACTATCAAGATACCACATAGACTTCTTTGATTTGGAAGTTTCCTACAAAACAAGAACATAGTAAACTTAGGTTCCCATAACTTTTGGGTCCTTGGGGTTAGAGACATAACAATCTATTTAAATACTGCAAAACTTTCTCATAAAACTTTTCAAGTTATTTTAACTGATAAAAAATAAGTTTTAATCGATTAAAACGCTGTGTAGAAAATTTCTAAGTTGTTTTAATCGATTGAAAGGAGATTTAATCGATTAAAAGAGTTCTGATCGGTCATAACTAAATTCTGATCGATCATAACTGATTCTGATCGGTCATAATTGGATTCTGATCGATCATCCTGACCCTTTAAGTGATTTTAATCGATTGAAACGTGTTTTAATCGATTGAAACAGTTCTGATCGCTTATAATTAAAATCTGATCGATCACATTTGATTTTGATCGGTCATAATTGGATTCTGATCGATCATCCTGACCCTTTAAGTGATTTTAATCGATTGAAACGTGTTTTAATCGATTTAAAAAATTCTGATCGCTCATAATTAAAATCTGATCGATCACATTTGATTCTGATCGGTCATATTTGTATTTTGATCGATCATAATGAGTTCTAAATGGTTTTAATCGATTAAAAATAAGTTGTATCGATTAAAATACTGTAAAAACACTTCTTTGAACATTCTAAGTGATTTTAATCGGTTCTTTCAAAACTATATCAGTTAAAAACATGTTTAAGAAAGCTTTTGTAAAAATACTTTGTTTTTAGTTGTTTAAAACGATTTTAGAGGCATTTCGCAAAATCTTTAAGTGAAGAACCTTCATGCAGTAGAAAAGATAAAATGATTTTACCTAAGCATTCTGTTTAAAACATACTAAATGATCCATTTTCTTTGAATAAATAAAAGAGACAAACAATTCATTTAATTATAGGAACCCAAATATATTTTCCTTTAGGAACACCAAAATGTTTGATTTTACATCTATTTGAGGTATGACCTTGTTTCATACAATAAAAACATGTTTTTGATGTAGCTATGGAATAAGATGCATTATTTACCAAACATGCTCTAGATCCTTTTTCTACCCATACTCTTTTCTTTTTAGTTTTATTCTTTTTCAAAGGAACTCTTTGATTTACATTATTTTGAGCAATTACCATTTCATGCTTCTTAAGATCATCAATTTCTTTTTCGGCTTTGTCAAGCAAATGGTTAAGAATATCTACGTCATATTCATGCTCTTTACAATTTGCACAAGCTAAGTCCTTATTCTCATCTAAGCATACAATTTTCGTATTAGCTACCTCATTTTCTTCTAAACATGCAATTTTCAATTTTAAGGACTCATTTTCCTTTTCGGATCTTCTTAGATTTTTCTTTACAACTTTAAATTCGTTTTTCATATTCATAAATGCAGTAAATAACTCATTATAAGCATTTTGCAATTCATCATGGTCATTTTCTTCACTAGAGGATGAATCGGAATCACTAACCTCAAAATCCAAAGAAATGTTGTCATTTGCCATTAAGCAAATGTTTGCTTCTATTTCTGAGTCACTTGATTCTGAATTTGAATCACTGTCATCCCAAGCAATATATGCTTTCTTCTTGAATTGCTTTTTGCCCTTGTGTTCATCATTTTTCTTGTTTGGGCATTCGGTCTTCATATGCCCTGTTTCACCACAACCATAGCATTTTATATTAACGGAAGAATTTTCTTTTACCTTTCCCTTACCTTTGAAAGGATGTCTTCCTTTTGCTTTCATGAACTTGGTGAATTTTCTTATGAAAAGACTCATCTCTTCTTCATCATTTTCGGAGTCTTCTTCTTCTTCTTTCTTATTTTTGCCTTTTGAAATCTCGGTCTTGAAAGCTAGGTTCTTCTTTTGATATTGACCCTCTTCCTCATTTAGCCTTCCAAGGTCAAGCTCATGCTCCCTTAGCTTTCCAAATAACGCCGCCATAGACATAGTGACAAGATTTTGTGACTCCGAGATGGCCGTCACCTTAGGTTGCCATTTCCTATCCAGAGATTTCAAAATTTTAACATTTAATTCATCAACGTCAAATACTTTACCTAATCCGGTGAGATGATTCACAATATGAGTGAAACGCTTTTGAACGTCGAAAATCGTTTCGCCGGTTGCATCCGAACATCTCGTATTCTTGGATTAGGAGTTTTTACGCGCTCTTTCGACGTCGTCAGCTTCCTTCGTGGGTTACTCTAAGCATTTCCCACATTTCCTGTGCACTTTTACAAATAGAAATTCTGTAGAACTCATCAAGGGTTAGAGCAGATGAAATAATATTTCTAGCCCTAACATCAAATTGTGCTTTTCGACTTTCTTCGGCAGTCCATCTATCAAAAGGTTTAAGAACGTCAACACCGTTCTCTGTAATTTTAGGAACAAATGGACCGTTTAAAATTGCGTCCCAAACGCCCCTATCAACAGACTCTAAAAGTATTTGCATACGTACCTTCCAGAAAGGATAATTTTGACCCACAAAAAGTGGGGGTCTGTTGGTAGACGCACCTTCGGAAAAAGTTTGATTTTGTCCGGCCATTTTCGAAAATTTGAATGACTATCAAAGCAAGCTCTGATACCACTTGTTAGAATCGCGCAGCTGAATGTTCGCGTGGTCTGACAAAAACCAAGAGGGGGTGAATTGGTTTCTTAATAAAAATTAGGTTTTCAAAATTTTCCCCAAATTTTACCGATTAAAAACTGCGTAAATGTAAATAGAGAAGAGTAGAGAAGATTACACAAGAGGTTTATACTGGTTCGGATCAAAAGACCCTACGTCCAGTTGCTAATCACTCAAAATAGGATTAACGCTGTCACTAAGAACAAATTGTTACAAACAGATTACAAATGAACAGATAAAGATCAGAATACACCTCTCTTGAAATCCACAAGAGATGATGAACAACTTTTCCCAGAGACGGCACAACACACAATCCACTAAGAACTCCACTTAGTGATTCTTATCGCTTCTAGCCCACACCAGGTTCAGAAAGCCCCCTTTCCTTGCAACAAACAGTTCTCTGGCACTCACAGCACTTAACTTTTGTATGGAAAATGTTGTTCTTATTTTTTGAGTGTCAAAGGAGAGTTTAAGTAGGGAAATTAGGGTTTAGAAATTGGGGATTTCGAAACTAGGGTTCTTGGTAATTGGGTTTTCGAGGGTTAATTTGAAATTTAAAATAAAAAACAGACTGAAATAATTGATTAAATGAAGTTATAATCGATTAAAACAGAGCCAAAAAAACAGAACCCAAAACCTCTCTGTTTTAATCGATTATTTAAAGTTTTAATCGATTATTTGACCTAATAATCGATTATTTTGATGTTTTAATCGATTAAAACAGTGAGTATATACTGAAAATGGTTTTCTCACTGTTTTAATCGATTATTTCCCTATATAATCGATTAAAGCCGAGCCTGGATGATATATTTGGGCTTTTTGAAGCTTCTAAGTTGTAGACTATGTACCGGCTATCTCAAACTCTATAATTACAGACTCAATCTAATTAAAACAGAGTTATTACACTACAAAAACAAGTCTTCAACACTCTAAGTCTTTGAGTTCTTAAATCATCATCAAAATCAACAATCTTCATGTTCATCAAGTGCAACATCAAGTCCTTGAATGTTCAACACCAGAGACAAGCTGCTCACAAAGGACAGAGTGACCTATATTGATCAAGACCCTGCATGTCTCTTATGCGGGAGAGCGACAGAGACCACTGAGCACCTTTTCTTCAAATGCCAAATTACCAGCAAAATCTGGAAGCATATTCTCCATTGGTTGAGCGACAACAGAGGCCACAACTCCTTCAAAGCAGCATTCAGGTGGCTCAAGTACAACTAGGGATGAAAAAACGGGCTAGGCTCGGCGGGCCGGCCCGTCAGCCTGTCATAATATGGCGGGGCGGGTTGGTATTTTCAGCCCACCAGTCCGTTTTGGCCCGCCCCGCCAAACCCGCCAACTCGACGGGCTAATCGGCGGGACGGAGCGGGTTAGCCCGCGACCCGCGTAATTAATAAAAAAATAATTTTTTATTGTAATAAAATTAATTATAAAGATAATATATAAAGTTAAAAATTTTAAAAAGAGAATTAAAAAAGTTTCACTCTCACAAAAAATATTCTCCTTACTGAAACATAATCTTCTCTCTCCTGTTCTCCTTGTTCATCCTAAACACTCGATTATTTTTATCTTTATGACTTGAATTAAAGGTGTAAGAATTACTCAACCAAGAATAATATGAAGTTTTATCAAATAAAAAAGATATAGGTATTTGAAATTTTCAATATAAAAAATATAAATTTTATAAGTTTTAACGTTATATATATATATATATATTTATTATTATGTAAATTTATTTATTGTTCTAAATTATAATTTCTTAAAATAATGTATTGATTTATATAATAAATTTATTTATTGTTCTAAATTATAATTTCTTAAAATAATGTATTGATTTATATTATTAAATTGAAATAATATATATATATATATTGAATTATTGAAAAACAAATAATAATCTTATTATTAAATTTATTAAAAAAAATTATTTTAAAAATAAATTATTTTTTTCTAAATTATGGCGGCCAACCTGCCAGCCACTAACCGCCCCTTGGCGGGCGGGCTAAGGTCTACGATCCGTCATGACTATAACGGGTCAGCCTGCCCCGCTTTTGGCGGGCCAAAGGCGGGATGGGCCAAAACGGGGTGAGCTGACCCGTTTTGCCATCCCTAAGTACAACGCCAGAGGTACTGGAATTCAAGCGAAGGCCAAGCATATTGCACTAGCGATAACTGTTTACTTGATTTGGATGTACCGAAACAACAAAGCATTTGAATAAAATGTTTTCAACACTAATAAAATCCTTGTAAAAATCAAGAGGCAGATCTATAAGATTATGTTTCACTTGTATCCTCATATTGATGTAATATCTTAGAGCTTAGAACGTAACATCTTCCTTGTATCTCTTTGATGTATCTTTTTGACATATATCTTGTAACTTTGTATGACTCTGCTACCTGAATTTTCCAGTGCAAACTTCTCGTTGTGTACATGTATACTATTTACTTTTGCCAAAAAAAAAAAAAAATAGCAGAAAAGTGACCAATGCAACCTTCTGTTCCACTGTTCAGTGTTTTCATTCCTTTTAGAGACTCTTGGAAACATGCCATCATTTCTTTTCCTCCATATTCATCAGGAATGACCAACAGAACAATTATGGAAAAATGGCATGAAAACAATAGTTTTACTGTGGTGGTAGTAAATTTTTTTATAGTATCCTCATTGAAGATGGCAAAAAATATTCCCAGCAGCAACTGCTTTGATCAAGTTTCACATAGGTAGTGCGAGTCTCAACAATTTGAATTTCTTTTATATATGATGACACACATTATGTCTAAGTATCTATCTTTGCGCTTGGGGGCAATGACGCAGTATTAACTGAGGCGGTGCTGGTTGAAAACTATTTTGAAACCCTCTCATTGACCTGAGTTTAGCTTTTAGATCTTTTAGAATTTCTGGAAGGGCCTCCTATATAGGTAATACAAATGAAGTTATATTTTTTATTAAGTTATATTTTTTAATTTTTATATAATATGGATTACATATTAATATGATGCCTTCTCTGGAAGGACTTCTTATGTGGGTAAAGCCCTATAAATGACTTCCTATGTGGGTAAATAGTTATATTGTTTCAATTTTTATGTAATATGGATTATACGTTAATATGATGTGTTTTCTTAACTATGCATTGTTTTAATTTTTTCTAAAACTTAGAATGTGTATTAAGCTGATGTGTGTCCGCAGTTATGCTGCCATACTAGTTGAATATTTATAATTTTAAATAGCTGTTTCTTTAAAGGATTACATGTTACATGTCTAGCATAATTCGAATAGTTTTATTTAATTGAAGAGAAAAATGTGTAATTTTTATAAATTTTATTAACCAATTATTTGAAATATATTAATATTTTAGACAATAAAATATAATTAAAAGAAAAGAATATATTAAGAGTTTAGGCCCATGTTTGTAATGTGTCCATTAATGCATGAATAGTTAATTTGATACATGTGTACCTTTTAAAAGTAATATTAATACCCTGTTAAGCAATTGGAAATATATATGTTTGCAAGAAACTTTTTTGGACTTTTAACAGATAATAACAAGGATTATATATATATATATATATATATATATATATATATATATATATATATATATATAAACAGAAGTTTTTTTTCTTTTAATTTTTATCACAAATAATAACTTTTACAAATTAGTTCACAAGTAAAATTATTTGAAATTTTGATTTTATTTTTCTCTTAAAATAACAAGTTTCTACAAACATGTTTCGTATTGTTTTTACTTATTTTGGTAATTATATTTAACTAATTTACGAATAAAACTTAAAAAATAATCTAGCTCAATAATTTTATTAACCATATGCAGTAACACTGGAAAGAGCTGGTATATGGCTAGGGTTCAAAATTCAGGTTGTACAATTTGAAACAGAAGAATGAGTAGGATAGGTAGTCTTTTTGTCCTCAATTTGTTGACGTGAATGTGATAGTAATTTTGGTAAATACTGTTATGTCCCTGATCTGCACACGCATCTAAAACAAGACCGAAATAAACACACTCATTCCGTGTATTGATGTTTATTTCACTATTTTTATACATTGTCACTACTCATTAGGGCCTTGATTTGGTGTTTGGTTAGCTTAAATTCCTCTCAAACAGGTAACCATTTTACCAAATCTTCATCTACAATAGGAACACCCCTCACCCTTCCAAAGGTGGCTCCTCCACCCAACTTCCTAAGCCGTCACATTTTCCTACTCCTCTCTTGATTTCTCCTATAATGCCTCACTGACAAAATGAAGAGCATTATAGCAAGACAATCTTATGTGTTACTTCTCAGTGATCTCACTTCTTTCTCAGGCTCTTAATCCATCATTCTTACCCTATCTTTGTTCCTCCGCATTCAGCAATCAGGCGGAATGGAGAAAAAAGTTTTGATGCAAAAGTATGAGATTGGACGTCTCCTTGGCCAAGGCAATTTCGCCAAGGTTTACCATGCAAGGGACTTGAACACAGGCCAGAGCGTAGCCATAAAAGTTATTAACAAAGAGATGATTATGAAGGTAGGTATGAAGGAGCAAATCAAGCGCGAAATCTCAGTGATGCGTCTTGTGAGGCACCCCAACATTGTGCAGCTATATGAGGTCATGGCAACCAAGACAAAGATATATTTTGCAATGGAAATTGTGAAAGGTGGTGAACTTTTCGATAAAGTGTCCCGAGGGAGGTTGGGGGAGGATGTTGCGAGAAAATATTTCCAGCAGCTAATTGATGCTGTTGATTACTGCCACAGCCGAGGGGTCTATCATCGTGATCTCAAACCAGAGAACCTTCTTGTTGATGAAAATGGAGACCTCAAAATTACAGATTTCGGTTTAAGTGCATTGGTTGAATCCAGAAAAAATGATGGTCTTCTTCACACAATATGTGGAACTCCAGCCTATGTAGCTCCTGAGGTCATAAAGAAAAAAGGATATGATGGAGCCAAGGCAGATATATGGTCTTGTGGGGTGATTCTCTACGTTCTCTTGGCAGGTTTTGTTCCTTTCAATGCTAAGAATTTGATGGAGATGTATAAGAAGATTATCAAAGCAGATTGCCTGTTCCCACCATGGTTCTCGCCAGATGTGAAAAGGCTTATTTATAGGATCCTTGATCCCAATTCAAGGACGAGAATTAGTATTGCTAAGATCGTGCAGAGTCGTTGGTTTAGAAAGGGGTATGTGCAGATTCAAGAATTTCAGCTGCCACCATTGTTCCCTAGAAATGGTGATGATATCTTGGATGTTCAGTCTGCATTTGATTCATCAGATTCAGATTCAGATAGCCCTCCAGTGTCAATTAAAGAAGAAAGCACCTTGAAGCTATATCGATTCAATGCATTTGATTTGATATCACTATCATCAGGTCTAGATCTTTCTGGTTTGTTTGAAAATGATCAGAATGAAAGACAGATGATAAGATTTACTACTAGGGAAAAACCTTCAACTATTGTATCAATGCTTGAAGAGGTAGCACAGATTGATAATAAATTTAAGGTCTTAAAGAAAGATGGGGTTGTTAGATTGGAGGGATGCAAGGCAGGGATAAAAGGTCAACTGACTATAGATGCAGAAATTTTTGAAATTACATCGTCCTTGTATGTTGTTGAAGTGAAGAAAGTTGCCGGAAACACATTTGAATATGGTATATTCTGGGAACAGTACTTGAAACCTTCTCTGAAAGAAATAATTTAAGTCTGTCGAGGATATCAGCAGTAGCAAAGGGTAGCACCACAAATTTTTACATGCTTTTTTTTGTTGGATAGATGGTGTTCTTCCATGCAATTTGCTATCGAAGTGATTAGCAACATTGTTATCAATGTTCTGTCCTCGTATAATTTTCCTCCTCCTCCATATGAAGTTACATATTTATAAATAAAAAAGTGGTTTCTCTTCTCTGAGAATTATTTAAATTGCTATCATCAGACAACTTAGTTGATTATTTGAGCTTCATCAGACAAAACAAAATTCAGAAATCTGAATAACAAGAATTAAGTACTATATATCTTTGACTTCAACTCTCTCGATTATAAAAATTGTATAATCCATTCTGGAGATAAAAACTGATTTCGAACAAATGTAATTGAAGCTTCTGAGTGTACCAAGAACCTCACATTGTGGTTAGAGTTTAACCTCTTTGCTTTCATTCTAAATAATTATATTATGCTACAGCTCATAAACAAATTATATTACCAGGTTCCTGCCTTAAATATGAAGAAACTTCCATTACACCTGTTTCTTATAAATTTGTAGATATCCCACATCGCATATTTGAAAAATTGAAACCTCCAACATTGCATTTGGAACTAATAATATGTTCTGAATTGCATAAAATGTGAAGTTAACAAATTGAATTACAAAATTTAACCAATTATTTTAATTCTTTTTTAACTTTGAAATCTTTAACTTATTCATTATAATAATGATTTTTTAAGAATTTCAATGTCCTATTGCCTTTCATATACTTCAGTTGTCAAATTTGGACAACATTTAATGTTACTCTAAATAAATTTCACTTTAACAGATGAATTTTCTTAAAAGCCAAATTTTATATGACCAGCTCCATATCACTTATATAATTAACAATTTCATGTAATTTTATCAAATATAACTCTATATACATCATATGTATTTTCCTAGACTATACTCAGTAGGATGCTATTTTTTCAATTTATCTACTTCTTTCAAAATATTTAAAAACTAATTCTTCGAAATTAAGTGTTTGAAACAATAAAATATATTTAAAATTTTATTGTGTTACTCGAATCCTTGATTTCCTCTTTGTTAGTAAAACAATCCTTGTATGTGATGATATTTTATTATTATACTTTAAATGTAAGAAGCAGAGAATTGAGATTCTCCTTCAATTAATCTCATGGTGGAAGATTTTTAAGCTAACAATTTCACTCTACGTTCAAACGAATGACGTGACCAATGAGTCTGAGTATAATCTAGAGTGTGGAAGGTGAACATGATAAACATGATGACACGGGGTCACGTTATAATACGTCGCACGCCATAACACTTCATCTATGATATCTTGCACGATTCATTCTGGATAAAACGTGGCTCTGATTCTAATATCATCACTGCCTCCAAGTAATTGGTAAATGCTTCTTTAATTTTTTATTCAGTTTTCTCCTCAATTTGTTGAACCAAATATTTTTGTTGTTGAATATTTGAATCCATGGTTACACCCCAACCACATAAAAAAAATAAACATGCAAGAGTTTCTATAAACATGCCTAATCACTTCATGACTCACGTTATTGGTGGCCAAATAATCGGAAAATAATTAATATTAATATGTTGTTCAGAAGAGGAAAACAATAAAAATATTTCAGTCAAATGCAATGCCCTCCTCCATGTATATAGATTATTTAAGTGACAAATATCCTCAAACTAAGCTTTCAAATAATTAAAAGTAACATTGGATTTATCTCATGTTAACACATTTTAGTGATGTCCCAAAATTGTAATTTTCTAGCGTTATTAATGTAGTTTAGTTAAAACTAAACTTTTAATCAAAGTAATAAATGAAAAATAATTTATCATAAAGTAGAATTTTGTGATCAGATAACCATATAAACTATTTACAGCTGAATACGTTTAATTCAAATTAAAAATAATAAAATTGGGTTTGTTTAAAAATGATGCGTGAAATAATGTAACATGTTTGAGATACGTGTTTAGATTTATTAATGAGTTTTATTATCTATTTGGCAAAGTTGGCGGTGAAAGTTAGATGGTGATGGTTGCTTCCTAAGATGGATCTTTTCACACACACCTGTAGGCCTCAACCCCAACAATCCAATCAAATAAAAGATGCTTCCTAGGAGACACTTTTTTTAAGGTTAAAATTATCTTTAAAGTAATTTTAAGTTTTCTATGATCCATAACACATTTACTTTTCACATGGATGTTGATTTTTCTTTTTCATGTTTCTTTATTTCTATGCTCTATAGTCCCATTTTCAAACTCGTGTCACATAACGATAGACCAGTACCAAGAATCTATGTCCCTAAGCATTTAACCACTCAATGAAGAAACGTAATTAGGCGAATGTGGAGGGCAAATATGTAAGTGCAAGATTTGTTTAAGGTAATGTAATTATCACTTCATGACTTATCCAGAAATGCAGGAACTGAAAAGGACTTGTTAAAATTTGGCAAAAATTGGACAAATCATGGGAGGACAGCTTTGGGTGAATTGAAGATAGCTTATCTGCGTATAAAGTTGAAGTTTTTATTAGTCCTTCGTCATTTTCATCTTCCATGCATTCAACACCTGTTTTCACATCATATATTCCAAAAACCTAATCACTCTCCTAAATCAAATGATGTTGATGTAACCTAAACAGATCTTTCAATCAAACTATTAACTTCCACTACAAATCTCTCTTGTAAACAAAGAAAAATATATAAACATATTTTCCAATGCACTTATATTTTATTTCTTCCTTTCACATTGCTATCATATCTAATGATAACAATATTATTAACCATACCAAACATTATATCTCTTCCTCTATACCATATATCAATCGACAAATATAGGGTCAAATAAATGACGGACATTTACAAAGCATCTGTGGCAACCAAACTATATGAGACAAGTTATGAAGACATTTACAAAGTGGAAAACATTCTTAACTCTCTCATATATAATTTATTTAAACTATATTTATTTCCAGAGATGAATAATAAATAGGTATTATTAACAGAAGATTATCTAACTTATTTGTGCTCAAGCTCATTTAACCCTATTAAGTTGTTTCATTTGTGTATCATCTTTCTTCATTCATATATCTTCTCTTTTCTTTTCCTTTGATATTTTCTGCTACAGAGGCAGCATAGCTGTACAGGATCTATTTTGAATTAGCCCATGAGTTGCTATTGCTTATTATTAAAACATGAATCATAATCTTCAAACATCAAACCATAAGCTATATTTATATTAATTACTTACTCAGGTATTCATGTACCTTTTTATCATACATTCACCAAATAAAACACAAATACTGTTTAAGGAATATGGATCAATAATATTAAATTTGAGTCTTATGCTCTAATTAATAAGTTTTTTATAAGAACTTATAAAAAAAATTCTATATACTTAAAACTAGTTTACACTCATATATATAAGTGAAAATAATTTTTACTTAAAGAAAATAATTATTTCACTTTATCTTCTTATAAATATTTATGAAAAAACAAATCATCTCAACAATCTTATTGTAGGAATATATATCAAATAGCACACTTTCAGCACTGTGCCTTTTTTCAGATTATTTTCTTGTTAGTGTATTGAAGAAAGTTTTGTGGAGAGCCACACATAAATATTACATTGTCACTGTGTTAAATGGTAAAAAGTTGATATAATTATGCCTTAAATTGTTATGAAATCATTTAACTTATGTTAATTCTAATCTATTTTTCTAAATATATGATGAATTTGAGAATATCTTGATACAAGAGTAAGGAGCATAATTGTCAGCCTAATTAGAGAAAATTTGAAAAAAAGAAGAACGGTTAAGCGAATGAATGATAAGGCTCGACCCAAATTCTCTTATAAAAAGATAAGATGTGTTTTGAGAAAGTAAGCAGTCTTGGAGAAGAGGAGGCACGACTACTGTTAGGGTTTCGTCTAATATTCATCAATTCTTCACTTCTTCATCAATTAGAGCATTGAAATGGTCAACATGAGTGGCTAACTTCATTCTCTTAGGATTCGGTGCACTTCCCTTGAACTCTTTTGTATCATGATGATATTTTGAGATATTAATCTATGTTTTCATGTTGTTATTCTTATCCTTTATGCTTTGAAATGATTTATTCTTGATGTTTGGGGTTTGATTGGAAAATATATCTTAAACCCTAGATCACGGTAAGAATATTTGTTGCGTTAATTGCCAGGAATGGAATGAATGTATCAATTGCTTAACACCCTAAACCTAATGCTGGAAAATCTCTTAATTGTGTGAGGAATCAACAGGTTTTCTTATGAATTTCATGTGTGAGGAATCAACATGGATGATTTGAGTAGGTGATATCAACATTGTTAAGTTAATTGATGTTCTTAATTGACATAGCCATTACAAAAGAGGGATAAGGAAGGAAGTCAATCCTAAGTACCTTTAATTGATATTTTCTCAACAATTTACAGTTTTTTGTCATTTAATTTCAATTTAACTCTTATTTGCAAAACTCAATCTGTTTAATCTACTTCGTATGCATAATTGGGAATTTCCATTGAAACTGTTCCTCGTGGGATCGACTTTTATTTAATTGAAATACTATACTGCGATTGATAATTTTGGTATGCTTGCCAATAATTCAACAAGTATTTCTGGCGTCGTTGCCGGGGAACGGTGTTCTTTGAGAATTCTTTGTTTAGCTTATTGAATATTTTATTTTTATTTCTGTTTTTATTTTATTTTTCAGTTTTAGTTTTATTTAATTATTGTCTTGTGCTAATCCTTGCTTGAGTACTCTTTTGATTTATGCGTTTAAGAGAACAGATATCGTCAGAGCAATTAAAATTTAATCCAGAGATTGAAAAAACAGCTCGGAGGAACCGGGGTAGAAGAATAAGAGAAACTCAAGAACAAGCCACAAGAGAATCTGTTAATTCTTCTTCCACACTTGATTTACCAGACCCAATTATAGAAGATATGGCGGAAGAAGGAGAAAATTTGAATCCGAATCCAGATCACAATATAAATCCAAATCAAAACCCAAATGCAAATCCACCTAGAAGAACTCTTAGAAATTGTACTATGCAGCAAGGTCCAAGACATTTTTCCAGCATTGTCATTCCGGATGATCATATATTGTAGATGAATCCATCTTTCTTAAGCTTGATTAGTGCTCATCAATTCACTGGATTGGATCATGAAGACCCTTATATTCATTTGTCTACTTTTTATAAGTTGATTGGTACCATGGGATTTAGAGCAGCAAATCTTGAATCTGCATATTTGATATTATTTCTTTTTTCTTTGGCAGGTAGGGCAAAGGAGTGGCTGAAAGCACATCCTAATTAGAGTCTGACTAATTGGAGTAGTGTAGAAGAGAAGTTTCTGAATAGATTTTTTCCACCATCCCGTTACATCAAAGCAAAATTTGACATCACTTCTTTCAGACAAGGAGCAGATGAACAATTTTGTGAAGCATGAGAGAAATTTAAATCACTGTTGAGAAGTTGTCCAAATCATGGATTTGATGACGTTGCTCAGTTGAATATTTTTTATACTGGGTTGCGACATGATGCAAAGATGCTATTAGAGGCTGCAACAAGAGGATCCATGTTGGATGTAGAAATTGATCATGCCAACAGAAATATTGATGCACTAGCATTTACAGGCCAACAAACCCAACATGATAGACATCCAATTCAAAGGAAGGGAGTTCTTGAACTTAACAGCTCAAATGCTATCTTAACCCAGAATAAACTTATAACGCAACAAATTGAAGCATTGAACCAGAAAATAGAGAAATTACCTCAACAAATGCACACAGTACAATCTATCCCTAATCAACAGATGAGTTGTGATGTGTGTGGAGGTGATCATGCAAATGAACAATGCTCTTATAAAGACAACATTCAACAAGAAAAAGCTAATTATATGGGTAGCCAAGGTAGTAGTCAAGGCAGACAAGGTAATTTTCCTGATCTTAACAATTATCAGAATAATACTGCACAAGGATGGAGAGGGAATCAAAATCAAAATCATAATTTTAGGTGGAAACAAGATGTTAGCTCATCTACTAGACAACCTGTATTTCAACAACAGTCATATCAGCAACCTCCATATCAACAACAGCAACAACATTATCCTTCAGTGTCTGACAGAATAAGTAAATTAGAGGATACTTTAGAAAAATTCATGCAAGACACTATGACTAATCAGAAAAATACTGAGGCAACTTTAGAAAAATTCATGCAAGGCACTATGGTTAATCAGAAAAATACTGAAACTTCATTCAAAAATATAGAGACCCAAATAGGCCAACTGGCTAAGCAATTATCTGAGCAGCAACAAGGAGGACAGTTTTCAGCTAACACACAAACAAACCCCAGGGAGCAATACAATTCAATAACTACAAGGAGTGGTAAGGTTATAGGAGAAGGGATTGGTGAGAACCTGGCTGTAGAGAAGGAAATCCTACAAGAAAAAGAGGATGAAAAGAAGAAAGATGAGTGTGAAGGAGAAAAAGAGAAAAATAAAAGTGAGAGTGTAGAAAAAGAAAAAAATACTGAAAAAGAATAAAAAAATAAAAAGAGTGAGAAAAAGAGGGAGAAAGATGAGAGTCAAATACCGCAATTAAAGGATTTACTATATCCTTGTCATCCTTCCAAGAAAGATAAAGAAAGACAGTTTGCAAGATTCATGGATATTTTCAAGCATTTACATATTAATATTCCATTTATGAAAGCTATAGAACAGATGCCGACTTATGCAAAATTCATGAAAGAGTTGTTAACTAAGAAAAGGAGATTTACTGTAGAAACAGTGGAGTTATAAGTAGGATGTAGCGCTATAATTCAGAAATTATTGTCTTAAAAGTCCAAGGATCCTGACAGTTTCACTATAGCAGTCACAATTGGGACATTACAAGTAAGTAAGATATTACTCGATTTGGGTGCTAGTATAAATCTAATGTCTTTGTCTATGCTTAAAAGAATAGGATACTTGGAAGTAAAGCCTACAAGAATGACACTAAAGCTAGCTGACAAATCTTTAAAGATTCCTTACGGAATAGCACAAGATGTTTTAGTTAGAGTGGATAAATTCATATTTCTTGTTGATTTTGTGATTATGGACATGGAAGAAAATGAGGAAGTCCCATTGATCCTGGAAAGACCATTTATGAAGACTCTCAAAGTAATTATAGATGTTGACATGGGCAAGTTGAAAGTTAAAAGTGGAGATGATGAAGTTAATTTTAATCTGTTTGAAGTTGTACAACAACCAGAAGACAAGAAAGATTGTCTCAGAATAGATATTTTGGAGGAATTACCCATCTCAACTGAAAAACAAGATTACAAGCCTGTTGCACAACCCCAAAGACATCTTAATCTGACTATGAAGGAAGTTATTCAAAGAGAGGTACTGAAACCTCCTGAAGCAGGTATGATTTATCCAATCTCTGACAGTCATAAGGTTATTCGCAATGAAAAGAATAAATTCATTTTCACAAGGACAGTCAAGGGATGGAGAATGCATATATATCACTTTGATCACTCACCTGCATGAGCCCTAAAGCAAATAGGCGTCGAGCTGAAGACGTTAAACAAACGCTCCTGGGAGGCAACCCAATGTTTTGAATTTTCTTTTTTTCCTTTTGCAGTTTAAGTTTTTTGTGCATTTTTCTTCCTTAGGTTCTTTCTTTGCAAGATTACTCCAGGTACACAATGAACTTCTCCTCAAGACTTTGAAGCCTTACTTCAATGGCCTGGGGACAGTCCAACTTTTCTGGAGGGGGTGAAAAAGTCTGCAGCTGAGGCTGAGACACAAGATAAGGAGGAGATGACAAGTGAAGAAAATGAGGGAGAAAACTTACTTTGTTTTTAATGTTTTTAATTCCTTTATTTTTAATTTAATGTTTTTAATTGCTTTATTTTAAATTTTGAATTCCTTTGTTGTCTCATAATTTGTTTTAGAGTCGTATATGAGATTATTGTTTATTGTCTGATTCAAATCTGGAACGTGAAAAATCATTTTGATTGTTTCCAATAACAAGTGATTTTGGGATGATGAGTATGTAGTGAAAAGGAATTGATGAGGAGAATTAGGAATTAACTGAATTGGAGAAGCTAGCCAAAACTCAGGTGAGTAGAATACTAAAAACAGATAAATTGAGTGTTAACACTTTGTGATTGATAACTGATATTGGTTGATTATTTGATGTGATGGCGTGTTAGTAAGACTTGAAAATGATAAAGACATTTTTCTCTTTGTAATAGATATAACTCAGAGCCAAATAGTCAACCCTGCATTAATTATAGGACATCCATTTGAACCCCTTCTGAGCCAAAAATAATATTGTTCTTAAATAGAACCCCTAAGCCTAAACACTATTTATCTACCTTCTTATATTTGAGAAAGGAAATGAGTATGAATGTTATTATTTTTCCTATTGTTGGGTATTGCTATTGTTGTCCTACAGGTATTATTGGGGTGTGATTCTTAAAAAAAAAAAGTGTAAAGGAAAAGGAAAAGCAAAGCTTAAAAATTGGCAAAGCCAAAAAGAATACATGCAAAAGCATGAGAAAAAAAAAAGTCAAAAGGGGGGAATAATAATTTGTGAGATTATTTAACTCACTGTCATTGTGTTAGGGACAAAAGCATGAAGTTTGAAACCTGACTTGAGGAATTATTAATCAAGAATTATTCATATGAGTTGAATTTCTCAAATATTTTTGTTTATCCCAGAAAAACTAATAATTCTTTCTTAGCTCAGCCCCATTACAAGCCTCAAAAGACCTTTTGATTTAAGTTTTGCTTAACAAATGTTGATTGCTTAAAGATGATTATCAATATTGGATTGTCTAAATGAAGTGATTGAATGAGATAAACACTTACCTGTGAGAATTAGAGATGAGTATATATAACTCTATTTGAGAGATCATGTTTCTCTGAGGATAGTTGAGGACTAATTATTTTTTGTTGGTTTCTGTAACTTGAATGCTTATATATTCTATTTTCATTTGGAATTGTGAGCATCACCTTTGAAAATTTTTATGTTGTGGTTCTGGAAGATAAAAAAATAACAGACGATAGTTTTGTTTTGGAAAAATTACTTTGCTTGGGACAAGCAAGATTCTAGGTTGGGGGAGTTGTTAAGTGGTAAAAAGTTGATATAATTATGCCTTAAATTGTTATGAAACCATTTAACTTATGTTAATTATAATATATTTTTCTCCCAATATAGGATGAATTCGAGAATACCTTGATACAAGAGTAAGGAGCATAATTGTCAGCATAATTAGAGAAAAATTAAAAGAAAGAAGAACGCTTAAGCGAATGAATGATGCGAGGCCCGACCCAAATTCTCTTATAAAAAGATAAGATGTATTTTGAGAAAGCAAGCAGTCTTGGAGAAGAGGAGGCACGACTACTGTTAGGGTTTCGTCTAATCTTCATCAATTCTTCACTTCTTCATCAATTAGAGCATTGTAATGGCCAACATGAGTCAACTTCATTCTCTTAGAATTCGGTGCACTTCCCTTGAACTCTTTTGTATCATGGTGATATTTTGAGATATTAATCTATGTTTTCATGTTGTTATTCTTATCATTTGTGCTTTGAAATGATTTATTCTTGATGTTTGGGGTATGATTGGAAAATATATCTTAAACCCTAGATCACGGTAAGAATATTTGTTACGTTAATTACCAGGAATGGAATGAATGTATCAATTGCTTAACACCCTAAACCTAATGCTGGAAAATCTCTTAATTGTGTGAGGAATCAACATTTATCAGGTTTTCTTATGAATTTCATGTGTGAGGAATCAACATGGATGATTTGATTAGGTGGCATCAATATTGTTAAGTTAATTGATGTTCTTAATTGACATAGTCATTACAAAAGAGGATAAGGAATGAAGTCAATCTTAAGTACCTTTAATTGATATTTTCTCAACAATTTACAGTTATTTATCATTTAATTTTAATTCAACTCTTATTTGCAAAACTCAATCTGTTTAATCTACTTAGTAAGCATAATTGAGAATTTTCATTAAAACTGTTCCTCATGAGATCGACTTTTATTTAATTGAAATACTATACTGCGATTGATAATTTTGGTACGCTTGCCAATAATTCAACAAGTATTTCTGGCGCCGTTGCCAATAATTTTGGTTACTAAATAACACATTTCTTTTCTTTTATTTTCTTTTTACTATTTTTCTCTTTGAACAGATCTTCTGCTAGCTGTTCTGTTGCCATTGACAAAAGGGAAGTAATTAAAACCCCTTGAGATTTTTCTCATTTGGTGGTTCTGTATAGAATTCATACTTCATAATCTTCTGTAAAGGACTTGGAAAAGAACTAATCAAAGAGAGGGAGGGAACAGAAATAAATTATTTTGGGGCATATGTAACATGTTGGTTCCATTAATTTGCCCCTACAATTCAATAATTTCAGTGCAATGCTTCAACTTGTGGTCAGTGGACACCACAGAGAGGAAGCAGCAAGCACGATGATCCATATCATCCCACCTTTTCATCAAACAACATCTTAATACTGCTAGTTTCTTGCTCTTTCAAGATTTCAGTTATTTGTAAGTTTGAAAAAGAAGGTCAAATAATTTTTTTTATAAATCATTATAATTTAGAATTAATTTTACATAAATTTTCATTAATGGATATGATTTGGGTTTATAATATACAAAGCATCTTTTAAAAGTAAGGATAAATTCGTTGACGATGGAAAATTTTGTCGTGATAAAAAATATTAATAATTATTAAAATATATTCGTAATTAATATATTTTCATTAAAATATTCATTAATAATTATCTAACAACATCAATTTATGGATAAATTTTTTACTAATAATATAATTATTAACAGATTAAAATCTGTCAGATAATATATATTTATTGATAAATTTTTATAATTATCGATGAATTTTTCTATAGGTAAAACCAATTCTTTTTTAATAAAATATTAACAAAAATTATTTATACTTCTTAAATATCCACATCAATTAAAATATGAACAGACTAACAGGACAGAAATTTTCTTTCACAATTTCTTAGAAATAAGGTGTGCAATTCTCCTTTCACAATGGAGCAAAGAATTTTGAACAGAGAACTAAACATGTGGGTTCGGATGCAGTGATGCAATATTTGTTTCAAACCTGAGATGTGATTAGTATCAATCTTATCTCCGTCATTAGTGGACAACGCTCCTGATTTATGGTGCCTGTTCTAAATAACCCTTTTGAGCCACTCGTGTGTGTGTGTGTGGAGATCAGAAATTTTGGAAGCATTCTTGTGGCGCTACAAAGATAACACGTGTTGATTAAACGTCGTCCATTTAGATCATCTCTGCTTAATTCTCCTTTTCTTTTTTTTAATTGACTTTGACGTATGACGTATATAAGTACGTTGTTTTCCATCAATTTGCCTTACTCGTAACTTCTATATTTGTATATACCAACATATTATGCAGTGCACATCATCAGATTCAAGAGAGAGAATATGCAAAAGCATCCCTTTGGGGGATTCATCAAAATGGAAGGAATGCAAGTAAACCATTTTTATGTATCTTCACTTAAAGGTGTCCATTTATAACATAACGAACACTTGAGTATATATATGATTGCAAAGGCTAAACATTAACTTCTAATACTAATTAAAATTGGACTTTTACTTTTGGTTGTTTTACATTGAAAACAAGTTTAACGTTAATATGGAAGATATAAATTTACGTAAAATTTAGGGATAATCGACATAAATTTACATCAAATTTCAGGTGATAATCGTGGTACATTTACATTAAATCTTAGGTGACAATCGACGTATATTTACGTTAGACTCTATAGATAATCGAAGTAAATATACGTCGGACCCTGAGGTAACCAAATGTAAATTTTGTCTTTCTTTTTTTTTTTTCTTGCAATCCAATGTTATATTTCAACAGACAATAATCAAACATACAATATAATACAAAGACAAAACAAAAGTTAATACAAAAATTAAGTTACGTAAATGTTAAAGTACATAATATAATACAAACTAAAAATATTGAACGAAAAAACTTATTATTTTATAATATCATGTCTTGATAGTGGAGATGGATGAATCTTGAAATACCTGAAACATTAACTTGACTCGAGTTAACATGCAATACACACAAAGGTAAATGAACTTAACAAATGTTGAAAGCAATTACCTCTAGTTATACCCGCATAAACTTTTGTGTATTACATGTGCTTAGGAGCATATTTTGGAAAAACTGTTAGGACAAATTCCCTTTGGGATTTGCTCCCTCTTCTTTGCATTTTTTCTTTTCATTTTGATATGTTGTGTGTCTGAATCTGACATCCGAGTCAAAATTTATCATGCTTCGAACATTTTTCATTTTCTTTTCATCATAAAACCCTAATACACAAAACAACAACAACTTAAACCTCCAATATACAAATTACAACAACAACAGAAAAAATAAGATTCAAACGCATAAAACACTAACTACAATAGTTCACTATCGATAACAATTCAGTAGAAATATTTAATTTCAACATAAAAAAAGAGACGAAACATATAAAACACTTACCTCAAATATATAAAAAATGTTGTAAAACTCGAATTCAATCAAAGAGAAATGTCAATCACCATAAATAAGACACAATGAAAGTATTTTTATCACTTATTATGGTTGAAATATACCTAGAGAGGAGTTAGTCATCATCGTTCTCGTCATCATTCTAAACAACCCTTATTGCGCGAGACAAGGGAGTGATGCAGAAATATAATAAAACGCAACTTTTACGTTAAACTCATAAGTTTTACGTCGGTCTAATAAGGATCTAACGTAAAAGTTCTCTAAAAGTCCGACATAAAAACTGGTTTAGCTTTTAATGTCGGACTATAAAGGAGTGACATGAAAGAAGTCTTTTACTTTGGTCCAACATAAAATACCTATTTTATGTCACTCCTTTATGAGTCTGATATAAAAATCTCGTCTAATATTTATAAAATTACCACTACGTTTTTTTTAATCCTACGAGAATTAGATCAAGTAAAAATGGTTTTTACAATAGTGTAAGAGTGTTAGGAATACTTTTCCTGTGTTCATTCAAATCATATTGAAGATTTGAAGGAGTTAACTAGTTGAACTTTGATCTCAATTCAAGTAAAGCTAGCTTCCTTATGCATGGTTAAGAAATAAGAAACTTCATTACTTTACAATATTTGTAGCTTTTAGATTGGTCAAAAGAATACTTATTTCGTAAGTACTAAACATCTTTTTACGAATAAAACATGTTAACTTGGTGTGTAACTCAACCAGGTTCATTTTCTTCAGCATGCTATGCACTCAAATTGCAGAGTTCAATCGTGCACTCAAATTGAATGGAAAAGGATATATGCTCATTTACATGATAGAGTATTAGACCATGTGCAAGTTCTACGTCTAGCTCTCTCATTATTAATTAATTCACCCCACTTATTTAACACACATATCGAGAGAGAAAAATACTAGAAACTTGAATATTATCTTATTAAGAAATCCTCTTCCTGCATCTCCTATTTCAAATGAATTTATGAAGAGCCAAAGCGGGTGGATTGCCACATGGACTAGCACTAAACCGTTTTGCTATTTTCTGATTACTTGTTATACAGAGCCAAAGTAATATACAGTTTAGTAACAACGAGCCAAGAAAAGTAGAAATAAATACATAATCGTTCCCTGTATTCAATTAGCCTTTTTTTTTTTTCTCGTATAGCATTGGCATACCCATACAGTAGGCACCTAACGCTTCAGTCAAGAAGCAAAACCTAAAAGCAGTACAATTCTGTGGGCAAAAAAATTTACCGATTTTCATACACAATCTATAAAAAAAATAAAGCAAAAGAGAGAGTGAGAGATAGAGAGAAGAAGGCTTTAGTTTACCCTTTTCTCTTCTCTATCTCACCCTTCAACCCTCAGAAGGTATATAGCATGGGCTTCCGATATCAGAAGAATTATCCTGAACAGGGTCAGAAAGGCCACGTAGCAAGGAAGTTTCAGGTGTCGACATCTCTGAAGAAGTTGCAGACTCCTCCCTCATCAAATTCTGCAGTCCAGGCTTCAATTCATTGTTACAAAACCTATCATACTCAGCTTTATCCCCTCCCTTTTTCTTCACCTCCACCACAACCAAAGAAGGTGTCAACTCAAAAATCTCTGCAGCAATAGTCAAAGGCCCCTTCACCCCCTCTCGGGTACCCTCCAAACTCACCCTGCAATCCTTCTTCCTCACTGTAAAACTGACCAACTGAGCAATCTCCTCCAACTTGGAAATAATCCTGTTAACCGGTGCAGCAGTCACAAACCTGGTCTCATCCTCCTTCTCCTCAAACAACCCAGAGAGATTAAACCCGGGGGAGAAAGATATGATGTCAAAAGCATTCAAACTAGGAGGTCTAGGCAAAGGAGCATTCTTCCTCTTGATCTCAACCTCAGAATCAGACTCCGAGACCGAGTAATCCGAAAAAGAAGCAGTAGAAACAATGGAAGCTGTATCATCGTCATTGTCCAAAAGCACATCATCATCCACATTGCAAAGCCTATCATCCTCAACATAAAACTTGATCTGCTTGAACCCTTTTTTGAACCACTTGTTCTCCATAATCTCGGGAATCGCAATCCGGGTTTCAGGTTTAGTATCAAGAAGCCTCGTGAGAAGCCTGGACAAATCAGGAGAAAACCACCTGGGACACCGAAACTCCCCTCTGTAAATCTTCTTGTACATTGCCATAACATTCTGGTCGTGAAAGGGTAGATACCCCGCCATCAACACAAACAACACAACCCCACAAGACCAGAGATCCACCTTGGCACCGTCGTACCCTTTCCTCGCCAGAACCTCTGGAGCAACATAAGCAGGTGTCCCACAAAAAGTGTGGAACAACCCATCCTGTCGTATTTGATCAGAAACCGCACTCAGCCCGAAATCAGACACCTTGAGATTACCATGCTCATCAAGCAAGAGATTTTCAGGTTTGAGATCTCTATGGTACACCCCTCTGGCGTGGCAGAACCCTACTGCGGAGATTAACTGCTGAAAGTATTTCCTCGCAACCTCTTCCTTGAGCCTCCCTTTTGCGACCTTGTTGAAAAGCTCGCCCCCGCGAACGTATTCCATTACGAAATAGATCTTGCTCTTGGTGGCCATTACTTCGAAGAGTTGCACGATGTTGGGGTGGCGCACGCGACGGAGAATGGAGATCTCGCGCTTGATGTGCGCCACCAAACCTCCCTTCAGAATCTTCTCCTTGTCGATTACCTTGATGGCCACGCCTTCGCCAGTTTTCAGGTTCCGCGCGTAGTAGACCTTCGCGAAGGTTCCATGACCAAGGAGCTTCCCAATCTCAAAACGACCCAACAGAAGGTTCGATGGCTCCTTCTTGTGGTGGTTCATTGGGGAGGTACCGGGAGGGGTCTTCGAAGCGATGTCGGCCATGGATGGCCCTTGGACAAGAAATTTGGAGGCTAAATTTATGGATTTTTTTTTTTTTTAAAGGAAGACAACGATGGTGGTGGTGATTGGATTGGCTTCTATTGAAGGTTGTTGGAAGGGTTGAATGGATGGAGGGAGGAACAAGGTGTGGTTTTGATTTGTTTGAGGTTTCCAATGTGTGAGAGAGAGTGTGATGATGTGTGTAAACAAATTTCTCGCACTTGGTTCAAATTGAAACATGGGGGAGAGAGAACGAATGAGAGAGGGATGCATATATAAGGTAGAGTATATACCACCATCAATTTGTTTTCTATTTTTTTTACTGTTTATCTTTTTTTTTTCCTTTTTATTATACATTTGTTTTTGTAATTTCATTGCTAATAGTTTCCTTTTGCTGATGTATACACTGTTTGGTTATCATCAAGGAAATCTCTTTTTTTTTCTTTTATAAAGAGGAAAACTAGATGAAGCCTTTGTACATTTTTGTGTTAAGTTTTCAAATAGAATTTGATTTAAAAAATAATATCAAAATTATTTGAAATTTGATTTAAAAACTTATCCTTATTATAATTCTGTGTGACAAATTAGAGATTGACACAAGTTTAGATCATTTACAATCTCATAAATCCAGTTTAAACCAAAAGTAAAAGTTGATTGATTCAATTCTCAATTTAGATTTTAATATTATACTATTTTATTTCATAAAAAAAAACTTTTATGTGTTGTAATTTTATAAATATACATTTTTATTCTGTGTGACTATATGATTATGAATTTTACTGTTTAATAATTTTCTTCATTTATTGTTTTTTTCTTTGTATTATTTTATTTATTAGATAACTCAACGAACTAATTCGGATGTAATTAATTTGAATTAAATCTTTTTTTTATTACAAATCAATTCATATTTATAATATATATACCTACCTATACCTACCTACCGTAAATCAAATTTGACTTTATCCAATAATAATTCTTTACTTTTCTATCAACAGTTGTGTGAGAGATTTAATTTAAATAACATATTACGAGTTCTTCTTCTTATATCAGTGCATATTTAATCTTTTTCTATTTTTAAATAAATTTTTAACTCATTCTTTGTATTTTATATGTATTTGAAAATATTGATTCCAATTTTTAAATTTGTGCTTTACACGAATTTATTAAAATAATTATTATATTTAGTATTTATTAAAAAAATATGTAAACAAAACAAAGTTTAAAAATATTTAGTAACATACTAAATATAATATATTAAAATTGAGAAAAAAGTTATTATTTATTTTTTTAATTGTGCATGTGTTTCCTTTAAAAAAAGTATTATGCATATCCAATTTATGATATGTTTTTTCTTCAAGTAATAGTGTAATACCTATACTAAATATATAATTTTAAAAAATAAAAAAAATTATAATTATTTATTTTTATTATTGTAAATATTATTACATATTCTTGAATTTTGTGCATTTGTAATTAATATTTAATTCTATTTACTTTTAACACATAAAGTATTTTAAATTATATTTTTAACTCATTCAGATATATGAATTTTAATTAATTGACATGTCAGAGTTGTAATAATGTGTCCAACTACACGTAATAATTTGTTATTAATGTTAATACATACAATAAAATAATGTCGCTATTTAATGTTTAAATTATAAAAAAATGGAAATATTAATGTCAACAGTTTAATTCACTAATAAATATAAAGTAGAAATATTAAATTTAAGTATGACTTATTACTGTTATCAAATTAAGATTTCAATTAATAAGCATGATTAGATCATGCCCTACAAATTAAAATATATCATTGAGAATGATCACATGATGAAAAAAATGATATTAAAAAAATTAAATTCACATTAAAAGGAAATAACGAGTTTATTCAATATTTTTAATTACTTGTATTAACTAACATTTATCATATATTTATTATTAATGAATTTATATTTGGGAATATCAAATGCATAAAATATTTATGCATTATTTACCCATAACAAACAAGTGTCCATGCATTTTGTAAGAATAATTTATTTATTTAGTTAATCTTTTAGTTTTTTTTGGTGCAACATATAATACAATAATAAGATGTGATTTGAATGAGATGTAATATAGAATGTTTTCATCAAACCCATAAAAAAAATTGCTTTACTTTCTACCATTAAAATTAATATATATATATATATATATATATATATATATATATATATATATAATGTAATATAATTTTATTCAAAATAGTTATATAAATCAAATATTCCAATTTAATTCGTTTAAATAGATTAAGTTAAATTATGTAATTAAAATTTCTTACTCGTACAATAATTCCGTCGAAAATAATATATCAATTTATAATAATAAATTATATTAAATGGGATTCCATCAATCATTAGATTGATATTTATTTTTAAAGTATATAGTTTATTATATCACAAAAATAATATTTTAAATTTCATTTGTATTTAACATGTGTAATGTGATTTTTATGCTATTTATTTTATATTTTATTTATTTGATTAAATAACTTATGCTGATTTTGTTTTAATGTTTTTTTTTTCAATTTTTTTATATTTTTTAACTCAACTCGATCCAACATCTAACAATAGCATGCGGAGAGGGATTAGAAAAAATATTGTAAAAAAGTGGATTAAATCCAATTTGACATACTTTAAATCATTTAAATTAATTCATTTTAACACTTGTGAAGATGAGTAGATAATTATAAATGATATTTTGAATTGAATTAAATTATATGTTTAAAATCCTATAACATTGTTTAAATTTGGTTTCTTTTAATGATAATATTAAAACGAATTAAATAATTAAGAGAAATAACTGTTTGATAAATGTCATGATTTTTTTTTTTTTATGAATTTGGTCCATTAATATTATTTTTGAGTGCGATGAATTAAAGTTCACTGGACTTATAATAGTCTAACATGTGTTCAAGTGGATTTCCAAGCTAATGGGTATTTCCTTGTTTCGTGGGTACAACTCACACAAAAACGTCTCCTCTAATTCATCAACACGTGTTTCTTTCTATTCCTGCTCTCCTGTAATATCATGCCACGTATTGTTAGTATGTCGGTTTGAATTTTTCTTATTGAATTAATAAAGAAATGAAAAGTTTTAATACACAGTAATATTTTATCTTATTAAATTAAAGAGTAAAAATCATATAAAAATTAAATAAATTTGATTATTAAAAAAACTGAAAGTAAAATAATTTATAATCAATACTCCCTGTAATTCTTATTATAAAACATTTTAGAATAAACTAACGGTTTTTGAATAATATTTATAAAATTTTAGAATAATTTTTATTTATCCAATTAATATTATGAATATTTTATTTCCTTATTAATAAATATTAGGTAAATAATTTAAAAATTCCTTAATAATAAAATCAAATTTATATGATTATATTAGAAGTGTTTTATACTAAGGAATAAGTAGAGGAATTTTTTACTTTTTAAGAAAATACATACTTTTGTTGAGGAGGAAAACAAAATGTGGTGAGCTCATAGTGGAAATAAGTTTTTGATAGAAATACAAATTTGTATTAAAGTAAAAAGAAATATATTATGCATAATAAAGTGTCCTTCTAAATGTAACACAATTATATATGTACGGATAATGAATGGCAAGAGAAGAAAAGTAGTGTGAAAAGTGAAGTGAGGCGAGAAAAGAAAGGAGGAATAGTTAAGTAGTTGATTTTGTGGGCGGTAGCAATGATTATCTCTTACAACGGCCAAACCTATAATGATATAATAAATCAACTTTCAACTTATTTAATATGAAAATAAATATTAGTTAAGTAGATTATTTTGCCTCCAACATTTTTGCAAATTTTAAAATTATTGTCGGCCTCATATCTACGTTTATTTTCATGCCTTGTTTAGGGTTAGTTTGACCTACATTAAAGTCAACATAAATAAAATAATGTTATATCAATTTACGTCGATAGAATTGACGGAAGGAATTAGTGAGCCCAACCCATAACCATGTGCTTTAAGTAACAAAATCATGATACTTGCTCACAAAAGTATTTATATCAATTTTCCACTTTCTGTGTTTAAACTATTGAAATTAAGCTACAACCTGTGTTGTTTTTTATTACATAAAAATGGCTTAAGTGCTATCAAATTGTCAATATTTTTAGCAGGGACAACCAACCTGCATAATTACCTAAAAATGACAAAAACCCTGGATTTGGATTCTTGCATTTAAAAACAGTTGCTTAAAAATTATACAATTCATACTAAAAAATCATAATATGATTAAAATTAAAAAAAATGTGAATATGTAGTTTTTTTCAGTTGCTAACAATAGTAGTTTTTTTCACGTGATTTTTATCAATGAAGTGCATCAACTTCATTATGTTCGGCCCATTAAGGTAAAGACCATGGACCTTTATTTTGGATCCACGAAAAGATCATGAGATTTAATTTCCCTAACGTGAAGGCTAGTTTCTCTTTAATAACAATCAATTGGACCCAAAAACAAAATAATAAAATATTTGACTGCCACGGAGCAAGAAATTTTAAATATTCTGTGAGAGTTAGAAAATTTGTTGGAAACTAATAACCAGTACAAAGCTCAAAATAACTTCTTCTTTTTTAACTATATTTTAACATTTTAATTAAAATGTTACACAATTAACTACAGTAATGTTGTAGGCCTCAGACCAAAGTCTTGTTGATAGAATATTCTCAAATAAAACGGTAAACAAAATAATTATATTCCATAGTTAAATTACTTTAATTTGTAGAAGTTTATTTTATTTTATTTTTCTAAACATATATTTTACTTATTTATTTATTTAAAGCATCTACCGCAAGCTTAACAACTGAAGCCCTAGAGTGAAACTAAGTTATTCGACGCCATAAATAATTAATCGTTGATAATATAAAAAGCCTTTAATATAATTTTTATATATGATGAATTTATTAACTTTTTAATAATAGTTTTAAAATTCATATTAATGATATTTTATTTATTGACATCATAAATTATTTTACACAGTAAGCTGAAATTAAACTGAACTGTTTTCAACGTATAACAAACCCTTATCTAACTCTTATTATCATTCATTCTAAAGACAACCTAACTGATGTTTTATCATTCATTTTCTAAAGACAACTGTTTTATCTGAAAACTAGTATCAACGTGGAACTGTCTTTTATATAAGATGAGCAACAGTTCTAACTGTGAAGAATTGATCTGGACCAAACAGAGTTACCAAAACATGATGCCACTTCATTTTGTCGCTAAACGTACTACACAGATAAGTAAAATTGTTTTCTCATTCCCACAATAGAAACCCACTGTGGTGAATCAGCTTTCAGGTAGGAGTGTGAGTTGTTATACTAATTGATAATGATCCCAGATCTCAGTCTCTGAATTCAATATTATATCTTTAGTCTGAGGTGTCATTCTCTTGGAATTCTGATTTGGATGGTTGTTTATTAGGTGATACCATCCACTTAACTTGTTCACCATTACGGTTCCAAGCACAGTTTATTAACATAAAAATAATGTGCATTCACATAATGGTAATAGAGAAACGCCAAAAGCCACGTGGCAGAGCAGGTGAGATACCACTAGCATCGGGAATTTGTGGAGCAAGCTACTTGCCAACTTCCAAATCCACTAGAATGCAATTTTGAACTACTTTACCTCTATGCATTTCCTCTCTTGGTTTGTCTTAGTTTGACTAGTGGATTAAGGGCATGTGATTTGTCATTTTGTGAAAGGGACGCTTTCTATCTATTCATTATATAAAATCTGTATTTTGCTCCCTTTTCATTCTTTGTCCAATATTGGTATGAATTTGTGAAATATGCGTCATTTTGTTGTTGCACTTTCCAACTGAGGGTTTGATTTTGAACGACAAGGAATTTATGAATTTATAAATTTGAATTAGTTTGTCTACAAGGTGGTCCTAAAAACTAACTTAACCTTTGTCTTTTTTTTCTTTGCTTAAGATCACTTTTTGTGTGTTGTACATGTAACATATTTGATTTTCTATATTGAAAATTGACTATCACAATTAATTGAGCAGAAAACATCTCACTAAATGTTACTCACCCTAAGGATCAAACATGCTTAGGTCAAATTGCTGTTCTTGTTCATTATTTCCTTCAATAGGTAGGGTGGGAACTGGGAATTAATTTCTGGTTGGTGTCTTCTGCTTTTCTCTTACTTGAAGACATATTTCTTTCTGCATATAACATGTGCAAATAAATTGTGTAGGTAGTTCTTACCAATCAAGGGAGGCATAAAAAAACCTAGTTGACCGATGATAATAAGTTAGTGGAAGACTAGTCATTATTGGGACAAGGGCTTAGTAATTTGCATGTGATTTGTTTTTCTTCAAGTAATTAATTAGACGATAGAGAGTAATGTCCCAAACTGTGCTTGGCTCTTCCGCAAAGTTGTGAATCCTATTTTGTACCATTTACTCAGACATAGCAATCAATTGGGTTTCTGTTTGTTTTTGTCTTATAGCTATGACAATCAATTGTTTAGGCATGGTTTAAACCAGCAAAACTAGCCAATAAAGCCCTCATGACTGTAATAGTGCAATCAAACAATAATCATTCTCTTATGGTTATTATTAATCCAAGAGCCACTCTGTCAACTGCTTCTTAGCTACAATGTAACCTTTTTATTTATGGCAGTAATTATATGCTGCAGGAAATTAATTGTGGCTGCAATAATTTAATTCTTAGTCGAAAGGAAACCACATCTTGATCGAACTAAATTTCTTCTGGCTGCATCAGAACAACTTCTTGTAACCCCAAAAGGATTGTGGCACATTCCTTGAAGTCTGGACTCACTCTGCAACTTTTGCTAAATTTGAGTGGTCAATATGTTACTACTATCGAACAAAATTGAAATTGAATAGTATGTTTATGAAAACAGAAGCAAACATACTACAATCGTAAAAATCCTTCTCAAGATAGGGCATGTCTACTAGTAATTACTATTTTACAACAACTACATTTATGTCTTATCTTCTCTTTTTTATCCACCTAAAAGTATATTTTTAAAATTATCTCGTGAAATATATGCAAATTAACTATGAAGTTTAAAAACTAAATTTAAGATTTTGTGTATAATTATTTATACATATTCAACCTAAGAGTACATATACACACCAGAGAGGAGAAGCCTCAAGTGAGGGGCCAGGCCCTGGCAGTGCTAGGTGTTGGTCTGAGATTGGATAATTTATTGCATGGCCGAGGGAACATGTCTTGCATTACATCATCTTCTCTGTTGATCTTTCTAACCTTCTGAAGCAGAAATTAAAGAACTGGGACCCTATCCCTTTCAGTCACCTTCAAAATCTATTTGAATTAAGGGCTCCTATATTTGTATGCATATCATATCACAGACTCACTGTTGCTTCCAGCCTCAACCCTCCACATACTCATTAGTCTCCGTGGCAACTTTGGTCACAGTAAATTTCACAATTTCACCGTGGGTGATCATGTCACAGGACAAAACATTTGAAAGTAAAACAAAAAGTATCCTTGACTGGCATCATCTTCCATTTAATTGTTTTTCACCATCCACAAATAACCACGCTCACGTGCCGTTAACTCCTCCGTCAAAAATACTTCACGTCGTTGCTCCCACTTCACTACCACTATAACCACCATCTGTCCCACTTAGCCAACAACTATAGCCCACCCTCTGCTCCTTTATCTCTCTTCGTTTTCTTTCTTTCATACGAATCATCACAGTATAATAGGAACACGACATTGAGACGGTGGAGCATAGAAAATGAAGCTCTTTCCCACTTTCTTCATTCTCCTTTTGCTGGTTGTTCTCGTGGAATCTAAATATTCATGCAAAAATGAAGACCAGGAGCTGGTGTCAAAGGCGTTTCAATCTGTGTCTGGATTCTACTCTTCCTGGTTCCAAAGCGGTTCTAATTGTTCAAATGCTGATACTATTAAAGGGCTAAATTTTTCGTCCAAAAACCTAAGTGGAAGCATATCGTGGAAGTATCTGCGGAACATGTCCAAGTTGGAGGTTCTAGATTTGTCTGGGAATTTTCTACAAGGGCAGGTACCAAACTGGTTGTGGACAAGCTCAACCTTATTGGTAGTGAATCTTTCCAACAACAGGTTCGGAGGGAGCATTAACCCCACTACCCAAAATGGTTCCTTTTCATCTCTGCAAAGTCTCAATCTCTCACACAACAGGTTCACCAACCAGCTTCACCTCTCTGGTTTTTCAAATCTTAAAAGCATCGACCTTTCGCACAACAACCTCAGAACTTTACCTTCGGGGTTCCAAAACCTCACCAATCTCCACCACCTCAATCTCTCCAACTGCAACATCAAAGGAAGCGTAAAGTCCATTTCTTCCCTAACCTCACTATCCTTCTTGGACCTTTCAAACAACTCTTTAAACGGTAGCTTCCCCTCCGATTTCCCTCCCCTGAATACCATCAAATTCTTGAACATCTCCCACAACAACTTCAAAGCATCGACCACCTTAGACAGGTTCAAAAAGTTCGGGAAATCAGCGTTCATTCACGCTGGCAACAACTTCAGCTACAACGTATCCAAAACGCCAAAGCTAGGTTCATCTTCAACCCCACCACATGAACAGGCCCACCACATTCACGCGGAGAAGAAGAGGCGGAAGGTAAAACAAAAGTCAAAACAGAAAACGAGAAGCATGATTGCCGCCCTGTCATGTGCCTCCGCACTCTTGGTTGTCGGGTTGTGCATGTGCGTGGTGTGGCGTTGCAGAAGGAAGAGTCAATTGGCGAAAAGGAACAAGTGGGCGATCTCGAAGCCGGTCCCAGTGAGCATGAAGATGGAGAAATCGGGACCGTTCGCGTTCGAGACAGAGTCAGGGACATCCTGGGTGGCTGACCTGAAAGAACCCTCTTCCGCACCCGTCGTCATGTTCGAGAAGCCCCTCATGAACCTCACCTTCGTGGACCTCATCGCCGCCACGTCACACTTCGGCAAAGACTCTCTCCTGGCTGAGGGCAGGTGTGGGCCCGTGTACCACGCTGTCTTAACGGGAGACATCCACGTGGCAATCAAACTCCTCGAAAACGCCAGAGACGTCGTTCATGATGACGCTGTCGCTCTCTTCGTTGACCTTTCCCAACTCAAACACCCCAATCTCTTACCCCTCTCCGGTTACTGTATTGCAGGTAGGTACCCTACTTTCATCAATTAAGCAAATTTCCATTTTTTTCATATGGTTCCAAAATTCTGATTTATAACTGCGTTCGTACCAGTGTCCTTTGACTTAACCTACTCTCATTAAATGCCTTTCACGGGTTTTAATTTTCCGTAACGTCGCACTCGTTAAGTTAACCTATTCTGTAACCATTTTCACCGAATCTACCGCTCGTTATCATTACGTGTGGGAATTCATGCATGCACTTTTCACAAATTGAAAATTTGAAATGTCATTACTATTATTATCAGGGAAGGAGAAGCTGGTGTTGTACGAGTTTATGTCGAACGGGGATTTGGGTAGGTGGTTGCAGGAGCTACCAGCGGGGGAGACTAACGTGGAGGATTGGAGTGGTGACACGTGGGACATTATTCAAAATGGCGCCGTTTCTCGAGCCTCGCCCCCGGAAAAGATGGGCTGGCCAACACGCCACCGTATCGCGGTGGGCGTGGCGCGTGGATTGGCGTTTCTGCACCACGCGGGCTCCAGGCCTGTCGTGCACGGTCATTTCGTCACCTCCAACGTGCTTCTCGGCGACGACTTCGAGCCGCGAATCGCGGATTTCGGTTTCCGGAAGTTCGGGAGGGAGAACAACGCCGCGGCGGCGGCGAATTGTTCGACGGAGACGGATGTTTACTGCTTCGGTGTGGTGCTGATGGAGCTTCTGACGGGGAGGAGCGGCACGGCGGAGACGGTGGTTTGGGTGAGGAAGGCAGTGAGGGAGGGACACGCGGTGAGGGCGTTGGATGAGAGGCTCAAACTCGGCGGCGGCGACTCGGAGAGTGAGATGGTGGAGAGCCTCCGAGTGGCGTATTTGTGTACGGCCGAGTCGCAGGCGAAGAGGCCCACCATGCAGCAGGTGTTGGGCCTGCTCAAAGATATTCACCCGAGCCACGGACTCGAGTGAGTTCAGTCGCCCAAACGAATCGGTTTTCCATTTTCCACGCTCAACCTCGATGAGCAACTCAATTCGTGGTTGCATGCCACGTGGCACTGGAGTTTTGGACCATGTAATTGTTTTTTTAATTTAATTAAATTAGATGAAGTATATATATGACTATGATGGCAATGCAGATACCAAAAAGTTAAGGAAGATAAGAAAAAGGGGAAAGGGAAAAGGTGGAGAAAAAGAAGTGGGGTAGATGAGGAAGCCGGGAAGAGAAGGGGAGTGTGTTGTGTTAAGTGAAGTATCTTTTTTGTGGTGAGCATGCATACATACTGCATAGGGCAGAGAATCCCACTTATTACTTGTCTCTTCTATGAGGGACTTCCATCATTTTTTTTCTTTATCCCTTTTATTTATTTTTGGTTGGTTTGCTTTTACTTTATTCTATTGTTAATTTATTTTTCTTTAGTTTAAGATGAGATAGGTGCAGCCAACGTGTTTGTTTTATTGAAACGAAGGGACCATGTGCCGTGTGTGATAGAGCACCACGGGGATCGTGCTTCTCGCATACATTCTTTCTAATCTCATTAGGTTAGGTTACAATCTTTATTGTCAACACTGTACGCTAATTTCTATGAGTGGGGTAGTCAAGGAGGAGCTGTCGAATGTTGCGTCTACTTCCTTGTCAATTAGCATGATTCGATCCATTTGATGGGATCATTCAGACAGTATTATGAACGCAAAATGAAACGAGAATAGTTTGTCCACATGATAAGGGATTTGAAAATTCTACATTTAATCATTTCAGGTGTTTGCATTTGCATTATATATATTCATGATTGATATATTTAGCAATGGATTGTTCAACTAGCGTACTACTCCAGTTGTATTGGATAGTTTATGTCAAACTATTTTGACTATTGTGACAACGAAATGGCATGTATATATTTATATGTGTAAGTTTCATACTGGTGCTTTGTTTTCCTTAAATGCTCTCAATGACGATTTATACGTCTTGACGGGTAATCCTTTGTTATTTGATTAATAAAGAATTAGGACAAACATTATGGTGTTTTTGTAGTTATTCTTTCCCTGACGTGACATTTTGTATTGCTAAATATTTTGATTTGCATCAGAAACACAATTAGCAACATTTTTGCGCATCCCTTTCCACTTTACTTTCAGTTTCAGCCTCTTTAAAGTTGGTCTGCCAGCTAGATTTCATGTCCCTAAATACATCTGTATTGTTGTTGGATGATAATTCTTAAAATGTTTTATATATTTCAAATAATAATTTTAAAAAGGTAATATATCAGTGGTGGAAGGAGTGAATGATATGAGTATATGCCCATTTTTCCTTTTATTCGTTACACACGTTACTTAGTTTCTATGGGCTCATAACTCTTATAAAATGAAAATTTTAACTTTTACCTATGATAATTCATTTTTATTTATTGTCAAGCTTTTAAACAAAGAAAGAAATTTTGAGAAGAAACAAATTTGCTTAATTTTCAAAACAGAAGAATGAAATGGAGTTAAAGGTCAAGAGATTAAAAGGCTTTTAATTCAATAATTTGTCATCACTTCTTCAGGAAAAAGTCAATTATGAACACAAAAGAAACAGAAATGATAGATGAGATTATTTTTGGTGGAGAAAGAATTCAAATACCATTGTGTCTAAATTTATTTCATGCTATATATATACCATACCACGCACTCATGCACTAAAGTGGAATGCTCCAGTTTTTTAACTCTTTTAGCTTTTGCTTTAAATAAAAATTTGTTTCCAAAGATGATGCAAATAGAGTCATTGTGGCCACTTCAGTATTTTTCTGAAAGCAATTCATGGGATACAGTGATGAAGCCTTGAGTCCAGAAAAAGAAGATCAAGAGTGTTTTAAGAGATTACTAGAAGTATGATTAGAAAAGATATGATTGTCTCTCCTAAAATCCTCTCTTTATTTTCTATTTTAATTTTTTAAGCTTAATTTTAATTGAGTTTATTTTATTTTATTTTATAAGACTTTCTAAAGGCACCACATTTTGGATAAGTTCACATTTTTTGCTTTGGAACCACCAAATACTTGGAGGGGTGCACTCCCTTCTCTCCCTAAGTGCTGCCACATTTTTTTGCTCATTTTCGGAAGCATTAAGTCCTTTTTGAAGTGTTTTTAGCACCCCTTTGCGGCAACCCACATCTTTGACCTTTTAGTAAGGTGTAAACCTAGTTTCTAGACCATTCTTTAAGGTTAATTTTACATGTAATTTCTGCTGCATTTAATTGTAATTTAGGGGTCATCCAAACTTATAAATATGACTCTCCTTCACCATGTAAAAAGACTTTTTGGATGAGAAAAAAAGTAGTGAGAATTTTTCAGTTTGTGTTGTGAGTGTTCCTCACCCTCTCTTAGCCTTATCTTGAATGTGATTCAAGTGGCAACACCACCACTTATCTTGGGTATCCATCACCTAAGTGACGTGACTCATCCATTGTCATTTCACTTCATTTGGTTCTTATCTCTTTTCCACTAATTCTATGTTATATTGATTTTTATTTTCATTTGCCTACCATGTATTTGATTAATTGTTCCAACATCATATTTCATTTTCCTCCTCTTGAATCCCATTTGAAATGAACTTTTATATCTAGATAACATCATGTTATCTTAATGTTCAGTGGAGATTTTCTTTAGGATTTTTTTCTCTTTTTCTACTAAAATCAATCTAATTATCAACTCAAACCATAATCCATAAAAGAAGCTTACATCATTTGGTATCATGAGCTAGTTTCTTTGCTGTCTTGCCCTAATGCTTAATATCATTGTTTTTTTTGCTGCCTTTTAGTTGTTTTTATGCTCCCTTGAACCAATAATAAGTCTGGATTTTTTTCACCATGTATTAGTGCATCTAAGTGGCCCAACATTGGGTGAGGAGTTGCATTTTCTGTTGCTGAAAAATTTTGGGCAGTTTTGTGCAAAAATCTGGGCATTATCTTGGCTGTTTTCCTCCCTTGTTTCCATGCTATAATGTTCTTTTATTTTGGGTTAAGTCTTCTTGTGTTTTCCTAGCTTTGCTTGAGTCATATGTCTTGTTTTCCATTGAATTTTCATGGTTAAAATTCTAGTGCTGAAATGTGTTTGATAAAATGCCTTAGTAAAAGAGTGCATAAATTGAATTAATAGGGAATTCGAAAATATGGGCTAAGATTTTCATATTCTCCTTTTAATATTGTGTGTTTAAGTCTAGAAAAATTGTGAGAAGCAAAAGAATTATTTTGGCCAAATTAAAGAAGTGTTTGCACCTTAAAACATTGAATTTCCAACAAAGATTTGGGTGCAATTTGACTTAAAAAAAAAACCAAAAGAAAATCTCTACTGGACGTTAAGATAACATTATCTAGATGTGAAGGTTCATTTCAAATGGGATTCAAAAGAATCAAAATGAAATATGATGTTGAGACAATTAATTAAACACATGGTAGGCAAATGGAAATAAAAATCAACATAACATAGAATAAGTGGAAAGAAGATAAGAACCAAATGAAGTGGAATGACAATGGATGAGTCACGCCACTTGGGTGGTGGATACCCAAGATAAGTGGTGGTGACGCTACTTGAATAACACTCAAGATAAGACTAAGAGAGAGTGAGAAACACCCACAACACATGCTGAAAAATTCTCACTAATTTTTTTCTCATCTAAAAAGTCCTTTTACATGGTGAATGGGAGTCCTATTTATATGCTTGGATGACCCCCAAATTACAATCAAATACAGCAGAAATTATATGTAAAATTAACCTTAAAGAATGGTCTAGAAACTAGGTTTACATCTTCGGCCAAATATGTGAGCTGCTGCAAAAGGGTGCTAAAAACACTTCAAAAAGGGTTTGATGCTTCCAAAAAGGTATAAAAAACGTGGTAGCACTGAGGGAGAGAAGAGGGGTACGTCCCTCTAAGTATTTGGTGGCTCCAAAACAAAAAATGTGATGGGGTGAGCTTATCCAATGAATGGTGCTTTCCAAAGTCCTATAAAACAAATTAAGCTTAATAAATTAAAATAGAAAGTAAAATAAGAGTTTTAGGATAAACAATAATGTATTTTCTAGTCATATTTCTAATCATCCTACGACATCGATGATTTTTTTTTTTGGCTCAAGAATTCATCACACAGTTTACTTTTCACCTTGAGTAAATGAATAACTAAATGACTGGATTCCACTAAAGTTGGTTCAGGAGATGAGATAGATTTAGATGAATTGCGTTTTTACGTATGTTACATAATATAGTAATATATATTTAATTTATGTAGAAAAAATTATCTTGACGACACTCCAAAATTTTACTTGAAGCTCCCTTACTGCCAGTGTGGATACTTGCCTGATAATTTTCAGTTTTTGGCTCATATCTATTCCAGAGGAGTGCTTTTCTCCAGAAAAGTGAGGATTCTTCTATATAGGGTTTGTCTATGACATGCACAAGCTGCATAACTAAAGGGAACTAAGTACGTTGTTATGTTTTCAATTTCAATCACTTCATTATTTTTTTATCTTTTATATTTTATTCCCTTATTCTATGCATTTGAAATGCACCGGGATCTTCTATTGTTTATTAAAAAATTTCGAACCTGATATGTTCTGTTCAACACATTATTGCAATAATGCTAGCTACAAATTAGATAGATAGAATTTATTCTTGGAAAAAGATGCCAATTTATTTTCTATGTATGGGATCCAGGGACTTTTTTTCATAAATAATACTGTTTTTAAAAATATTTTCCAAAATAGCACCTCTGCAACTTTATTTACATAACTAGCACTGTTTACTGTTCACATAATAAAATAATCAATCATTTTATATTATGATCGATCATTTCGCGTAATGAACTCTCGCTCAAGCGAAGAAAACCTTCGCTTGAGCGAGTAAATCTGTAACAAAGGGGTAATCTCGGGTAAATTCTCGCTCAAGCGAAGAAACCCTTCGCTTGAGCCATAAAATCTGTAACGAAGGGGTAATTCTCGCTCAAGCGACGGATAGTCGATCATATACGACTTTAGATAGCGGTTATTTGGTCAACCGCTATCTAAACTATTACATTAGAAAGTGGTTAAAGCCTCACCGCTATCTTATATATATTTTTAAAAGCGGTTGTTATCAACCGCTATCTAAGGTTACTCAAGCGAAAAACACATCGCTTGAGCGAGGACACCTGGAAAAATGGGGGATTCTCGGGTTCTATCTCGCTCAAGCGACGTTATGAACGCTTGAGCGACAAGTGATTCTAATATGTGGTGAACCAAGTTATATTATTTGGCTAACTGCGTTTGACGTTTCGGCATTCGGTCAATACTCGCTCAAGCGATAAAGTTATCGCGTGAGCGACGAAGCCATCAAACAAGGGGGACTCTCGGGTTCTGTCTCGCTCAAGCGACGGAGTACTTTCGCTTGAGCGAGAAGTTATTGAAATATGTGGTGGTCCAAGTTGCATTATGTGGCTAACTGCGTTGGACGTTTAGCTATGGTCAATTCTCGCTCAAGCGAGAAAGCCATCGCTTGAGCGAGAAACCTGCAACTATTTACAATGCTGAGTCACCCACCTTAGATAACGGTTGATAACAACCGCTTTTAAAAATATATATTAGATAGTGGTTAGGCTTTAACAGCTGTCTAATGTAGTAGTTTAGATAGCGGTGTGCCAAATAACCGCTATCTAAAGTCATATATGTCAAAGTGATCGACTATAATTGGATAATAATCGATCATACCTTTCGCTCAAGCGAAAATATCCGTCGCTTGAGCGATAATTGACCGGAGATTACCCCTTCGTTACAGATTTTATCGCTCAAGCGAAGGTTTCTTCGCTTGAGCGAGAATTTACCCGAGATTACCCCTTTGTTACAGATTTCGTCGCTCAAGCGAAGGTTTTCTTCGCTTGAGCGAGAGTTCATTGCGCGAAATTATATTATTTTAATACGTGAACAGTAAACAGTTGCGCAAAATAATATTATTTTATTACGTGAATAGTAAATAGTGCTAGTTGTGTAAATAAAGTTGCAGATGTGCTATGTTGGAAAATATTTTTGAAAACCGTATTGTTTATGAAAAAAAGCCGGATGCAGGATAAGATATTATACATTGGGAAAAGAATCAATGGCTAAAGAAATTCAATCTAAAAAAAAGTGTTTTTTATCAACAAGTGCTCAGGTAAGGACTAGCTAGTAGCTACTGATGTTTGCACATGCACTCAGGGGACCTGGGGTTTCTATAAATGCTTCGGCCATAACTCCTAATGCCAGCCTTCTGACCTTCCAGAATCATCTTCTTTACTCTGACTTCAAACCTGTTCCATCTTATGGTGTTGTTCTCACTCAAAATTGCAGCTAGCCTTGTCTTGTTTGGTCGCAGTGTAGGAGCATGATCGCCACCAAAGTAGGTTCTAAACCCAGATACCAGTGATGAAAGTTGGCTACCAGAGTCAGTCATAGCAAATACATCAGCACTTGCACATGCAATGAAATCCAAAGCAGCCAACTGCATAATCATCAAGTTAACATTATTAGTTAGTTACTATAATTATTTAGTATTGTGAAAATATTTAGTTGACATTAACAGTATTGACAAAATTGTGCCAGATAATAATTGTTCCTCAGAAGTTTTCCCCCCTAAGTGGAGTGCTTATCGGGTGCTGAACATTGAAGTAAGATCTGAATACCAAATTACCTGAGAAGAAAAATTCCTGAAAGGTGCTAGTTCACTGTCTGTAAGCAGGTTTTCCTTTGTGATGACATTAGGATAGAGGCTAGTGAAGGGTTCCATTCTTGTGTTTCCCCCGTAAATGTGAGAACCAGCCAAGTAAATGTAAGTTTCGCGTTTGAAACCAAGACCTGCTAGAACAAGTGCTGCTTCTTCTGGTGTCAACGGACATCTTCCCAATTTTCTCAAATTCATTGGAGAAATCGAGCTATAAAACATCAATAGCAAGTGCATCAAACAAATTAAATAAACTACAGGGATATTTACCATTAAAAAAATATTACGTAGAAAAGCATATGGTAGAAACACGCATACGTTGAATTCTTCTTCAAGCGTTCAAGAAACAGAGGGAAATGTCTTTCTCTATAGGCTTGAAGTTCCTTTCTCTCTTCTTCCCCGCCTCCAAATTCGCACAAGGAATAGGCCACCATGTCTATTTCAAATCTCAAGTGCAAAGCTAGATATTTTGCCGAACCCCTTCTATCTTCATGATATTTGTTGTTGAGGATGAACTTCCCCAGCAATTGAGTATCTAACATGCTTCGTCCAGCACCATATTTTCTAATCCTCTGGATCAATATCGAGCCAAGTTGTTGAATTTTTGGCACAAACTTCAAAGCATGGAAATTGCATTTACATCTTAACCTCTGCAAACGCAATTGTTGATAACATATAAAAATGCATTCTAAACGAAGGTGAAATACCTTGAATCTTAAAAGTACACTAACGAGTGCAGAGCTGATGCAAATAACATTCAGTTATTCAAGTGTCCAGATCTGATTACTACTTGAAAAATTATGAATATCTATTCAAAGATAGTGGTTCGTGGTCTAGTGGGCAATCTTAAAAATATTTGGACCAACTATCCAAAAGAAAATTTCATCAGTGTTTCCATGATCGAGGATTATATATTTGATTGTAACAAATAATTTTGACTAAATTGTATACGGTAAACCAGTGTCTGTCCAATTGATAACTGAGTAAGTATTGAAGATTAAGGCAAACTTCCAATAAAGTAGTAACCTGTTTAAAACTAGATAACCAAGGCAAAACTATATGACCTGAATATCAAAAGGCAATGGATCAAAACCAAGTCGATTTCCATATCCCAGGAAGTGAACAACTCCATTTCTCAAAAGAAGAGGAAGCACAACTTTAATGTAGTCAGCAGGTGTGGCCTCCTTGGTAAGATCTGCATCTGTAATCTAAAATGCTTGGTGTTTATTGAAGTTGTTATAACGAACACAATCTGTCTTCTCAAGTACAAAAGATGAAAGATTACAAACCTGGCTACCAATGGCTTCTACATCAAGAGATTTCATCTGAGGTGGAAGTTCCTTCACAATATTGATATCATCCTTCAAGATATTCATGAAATACTCCTCCTGGTATATGTCACCAAACTGGCTGCAATATTTGATTAAATATTTCATAAATTGTTCAGTCGTTCAACTGAAATCCCTTGCTGTAAATGAAGGTGTATGACCCAAATCGTACTGATTTTGATAGTTGAGGTAACCAATGAACTATTGAAATCACATTACGCAATTGCTTATTTATTATTATTTCATCATTCACATTCAGATCAACACGAGTGAACAGAGGAAAGCTTTTACTGTATAAAGTCGTACCGTACCTTGGATCCTTCCACACGTTACTGTAAAGAAATTCTGGAATAACTAAAGTTGCATTAAGGAGAGATGCCACAGCAACAGCATTGCAAACCTGTAATCACTACAGTAGTCTCATTACTTCCATTATTGGACATACTAAAAGCATGTCAAAAAGAAAGGATAGAAGATCATATTTGATCATATATGTATTGTGATTAACAACGTGTTTGATAGTTTATAGCCATTAGCTAAAATGGCGCAGCATTATGTCTGTGCAATATTAAATTTATTGTTTAAGATCCATCCCTTTTCTATTCCACAATCAAAGGATTATTAGTGCTTGTATTCGTCTAGTTATGTGCAATGCCGATACTTGAATGTCGAAAATGATATGAATTAACTGCCAGTACTTACAGCGACTCGTTGTTGATTAAGACCACCATTTGCACTGAGTAAGATGTAGCCATTATTTTGGACAGGCTTCCCTGTCACAGATTATAACTAGTTACAAAGTAGTATGCCAGGCAAATAATTTTCTGATAATAAGTTGAAATTTAAACTTCAAGTTGCTGATATAAAAGTATAAGAATAAATACACGTCATTTTGCATGTTTTATAACACCAATCAATGCATAATAAAAGTTCAGATACCCGGATTGGATTGAACTTTTTTTTCTGCACAAGGTTTCCATGAAGATGCCTGCCGAAATGGTTCAACCCATAAACTTGATGACTCTTGCTTGAACTCTTTCTGTAGTAACAAAATCTCAGAATGTTAGACAAAAATGAACTTCAAATATAATACAGTATCTAACAAACTGAAATAAATTATCTGAACACGTGCATATCAATCTGTAAATTTGATCATAACCTCTGCAAGAGCACTGGAAGCCATGTTTAGAAGCCGTTCATACATGTATACTGGCGATTGTTTGCTGTAGATGTAGGAATCTCTACCCTTTTCATTGAAACACATGTTAGTTATCTTAGCAAAATATTACGTAAATTTTAAGTACAAGGTAACTTGAATTGTGCGGACTTGAGACGTGCACCCCTTTAAGATAATTTATGCTCAAATATTCAGAAACATCATATTCAAAATGTAGAGAAATTGTTTCCAGTTTCCACTAGCAGAAAACTTTGAATCGCATGCAGAAAACTCGGTTGGAAACTTTGAATCACTTGAAGTTATGATTTCTAAATTTCAGAACAAAGTTGTTCAGACACGGTTGACATCAGATGTAATGGATACAAGAAACAAGCTTACTGATCAAAGGACTATAGTCTTTGCTATTATAAAGTTAAAAACAAAATCATGTTTAATAGCTCCACCCTCCATCCATCAATATGATCAATAAAATAAAAGGTAAAATGTGTTCTATTTCTTTCAATTTTTGGTCAAAATTAGTATTAGTTCTTAAAAGAATAAGTTTGATTTTCATATTTTTTTTAAATATTGCTTTTTGTTCTTCATCCTAATATCTTAGGAATCACAAAAAAGGGAAAAATTCACTAATTATAGAAATGCGAAGATTAAAATTATCCTTCTAAAACTAAGACTAATTTTTATTGAAAATTGAGAAACTTAAAACATTTTACTCAGGAATAAATATGAACACATATAGATAATCTCTGAAATTATTTACATTTATGAGTTCGACGAGGGTGCTAACATGTAAGAGATTCTGTACTTGTACCTGAGACACACTTGAGTTATTTGGGGCTGTACCAGGTTGAAGATTGGAAAACTCAAAAAAGGAGATAATAAGAGAGTCAAGAAGGAAAAGGCAACCCAACAATCCAAACATGACAACAATGGCCCTGATGTGCTTTTTCCCTACATAGAGCCCCCTACAAGAATTGCATTTTGAAGAATCACTTTTCAGCCCTTGGAGCAACAAAGTTTTGGAATGCCAACCCTGAAACTCAGGACGCAGACTTTTATGAGACCCTTGTTTCCCCATTACACCACTACTTAACAACTTGATTTAAAGTAGTTAAAGCTTATGACTTTAACTATTCACACAGAGCTCATGCACCTCTTTTTTTTTTTCATACACAGATAAATGGTCACTAAAACAAGAAGAAGGAACTCTGAGAAGCATGAAAAGGTTTATTATGTTATGGAGTCTTGCTGACTCTTATGGCTTCCAAAACCGAACCACCAATCCATTAGAATTCAAGTTTGGTGGGGGCAATTGGGAATTAGACCAAAGAGTGGAGCTTTCTGATATGTTTCCAAGTGAAGCGAAGAAGTAGGTGATGGAGATATGCAGCTGAGCAAGTAGTAGATGAATGAGTGAAATCCAAGCGAAAGATGAAACTCAACTATCCATTGAAAACATACCTTATGGAAGAAGAATCGGCGTGAATATGGAACAACAACTTCCCACCAAACACAACACTGACAGCAGGAGTTGGGGTACAGTTTCAGCTTCCTCTCTTTCAAATTCCATCTATGACAAGCAAAGGAGTGACACTACCAACAACAACCATTTCATCAACTTTTCTTGATCCTTTTCATTTCTACTATGAATTGTTTTTTCTTTCAACTAACATGGCTTGTTTACATTACTTGCAGTTCATGGTTTGGCGGGATTTTGAATATTTACCCAATCTATGATCCATTGATAACCGTTTCACTTTAGCCTGTAAAGTTAAAATAATACCTTTTTTTTAACTTACTTTAGAAACAGATTCTTTTAATAAAATAAACAAAATTCTGTTTTTTTTTTTGTTTGTTTGCGCGATTTATTTATTTTAAAATAAAGAGTTTCTATCTTTATTTTAGACATACTTATTACTTATTAAGTTTAGCCAAAATACCCAAGATTTAAAAAAAAAAAAGTTGGCTGTGTGGTTATTTTTATTAGAATTTTTATTTTAAAGAAAGACTTCTACAAATTAATTTATACTTATCAATTAGCTTTAGTTTATAAATAATATCACTTTATTTTTTATTATTTAAAACAAAATTATGAGTAAAAAACACAGACCATTTTTTTATGCAGTTAGCTTGTTCGCAGCAGGCTCGTGACTCTAAAACCATCCATATAATGGAAAACAAATACTTCGTAAATATCAAAATTTGTAGATTTGAGAGTTGGCAAACAGTGTGCAATTAAAGTATATTAGAAGCGTTCTTACTAAAAAAATTACAAGAGCAAAGGCTAGGTAACCATAATTCATGGAAAATGATTAATGAAGAAAAAAAGATGAAAGTAATAATTTTTAACGAAAATTGTTATTTTTCTTTATAATACGTATATTTACTTTATTTTTATTTACGAGCAAAAAAATAAAAAATATTATTTTATAAATTTAGCATCTCATCAATAAATATTTTAATAACATAAAAAAATTATATAAATAATTTTGTAAATATTAAATTTTAATTAATAATAATTTTTATTCTAGTTTCTTCTTAAACTAATAAATATATTTTTTACTTATTTCATTTTTTTTATACTTTCTTTTCTTATTATCAGATGATAGAGTGATTTTTTTTAATGAAATATATATGCTCAGTTTAAATTTATAAATTTTTTAATTGAGAAAATCTATTAATGATATTTTTGTTAATGATCAAAATTAAAATGCATCAATTCAAGGTAAATTCTATGATCCTATTATTGAGCTTAATTTTATACTTTACAATTTAATCATCATCTTCTCACGAATTTATCACTACTTTTTTTTTTAATTTTAATATATATATATATATATATATATATATATATATATATATTTCACACATTGGATTAAATATGAGATAACAAACACTGTTGTATCCATATTTAAAAGAAGCAAATAAATTAAAATTAACAAATTTAAATTGTTTTATTTTATTTGAAAAACAAAACCTTAAAAATAATCCAATTTAAATATATATATATATATATATATATATATATATAATTTAAATTATAAAATCCCCAAACCAATAATACATAGTATGTTGTTTTAATGGTTTCCCATGGCTTTCTTTGAGTTAAAAAAAGAAGAAAAAAGTTAGTCCACAAACTCAATTATTAAGATGCGGAGGAGGTTCCTTCCACAACTCATTTAGGTTGAACTTTTTCTCTTCTTTGGTAGTTCTCTTGATCTTAGGATATTCCATAATTTTCATACAAACCAAGAACAAGACTAAAAGAAACCATTTCAACTTTGACACCACTTTTTCACGATGATGATAAAAATGTAATAAATGTCAAAACTAACAAATTTTAAAAACCATTATTTTTCATGTAGTATCTTAGAAAGCAGTGGGTAGGGTAGGGGTGAATCTATTGAAAAGTTAAATTATTTACTTATTTCGTAAAACTAAATAAAAAATAAAGAAGGTGGGTTCAAGTACGCAATTGAATCAAAAGAAAAAAAATAGCAATTATTTTTTCAATATTACTCAAATTTCAAGTCCACTTTGTTATTTATGCTTGAATAGAATGTTTCTAATGTTAAAAAAAAAAACATTTACAAAAAGTAAAATGCTAAGCATTACCCCCATTTTAAAAGATGATTAGGGTGATGTTTGAAAGTGGAACGACTTATATGATTAAATGACAATCATTTTGGCCCTCAACTGTATTCCGCCGACGTTAAGATGATAAAGCGGGAAACAGGAAACTCAAGCATCATCGTGATTATTAATTATTCACCTTTTTTATTTATTAATTTCATTTATTTATATTTTATTATGATTATCATTTCAGTTAAGCACACCTAATGATTGTGATTAACAGCGAGGTCTTCTTAACCTGCAAAGATAGTCAAGAAAAGTGGGAAAAGTCCAAAATAAAATAAATAAATAAATAATAAAAATGAAAAGAAGACAGGAAAGAAAAGAGTGGAAAAAGGAGAGCTGTGATCACATGGACTTGTCTTTCTCTTACTGGGTCCTCCATTTTCTCCTTTTCCTTCATAACTCTCTCTCACCCGGCTCTTCTTCTTCTTCTTCTTCTTCCCCTCTTTTTCTTAGATTCTTCTCTTTTCTATCTACCTTCTCCAATGGCTGAGGATAAGGTACTTTTCCTGCTTTAAAAAAATCTCTTTTAGCCTTGTTTATATGCTGATTGCATGGTTGGTGAGACAGCCTAGTGACCCAGAAATGTGAGGGTTGGAAATGTCTTTGGGGATTTCGCTGTTGGTTAGAGGATGAAGCTAAAATCATGTGGGATGTGTAATTTTTGTTTTTCTATTTATTTCTTTATTTTCTGTTTGATTCCTTTCTCAGTTGGAAAAGGGGATGCTAGGGTTTGTTATTGGGGGATTAAAGTTCGTATTTTTTTTTTTTAAGTTGTTTTTGAGCTTAAGGCTGAAGACCCATTTTACTAATTTTTATGTTTGGTAGTTTTCTGTTAAGTTTAATTTTTTTTTTTTTTTCTAGCGAGAGGTTCTGAACTGGGTTTTGTACTGAGTTGGAGATTTGTTTGTTACTGACCCTTGTATCGTACTCTGATCTTGTTTCTTATAATCCTATGATGCTAATGTTCCACTCTGAAGCATTCGTGTTTCTATTGTTTGTCATGAACTTATGATCGTTCCTTTGCAAGTTGTTCATCAGGTTTTATTTATTTATTTATTTATTTCTGATTCTGTTAAAAACATATTTATATACAGTTTTCTGTTATCTGCTTCTAGCCTTTGATTGATTTTAATTGCATAACTCGTTGTGTTCCCTTCAGTTTTCTGTTATTTTCTTCTTACATTCAACGTTTTCAATTGAGGTTTATACTTCGAACATTGTGCTACTAAAGTTCTTGGTTCCTTTTCTATAATTTTTTTAGCAGCATATTTCCACCACTGAATTTTCTGTAATATTATGCTAAAGTTGCTCACCTGATGTTTTTCCTATGTTATTGTCTTAAACTTATGAGTTATTAGATGTGCTGTTGAAATGTGATGTTTCAATTGTGTATGTTGTTTATGATGAAGTCTCCAACTAGTATTTTTATATGTCTGCCAATTGGTTAAATGTATTCTTCCAACTTCTAGATTTCCTTCTGAAACCATATCATTTAGGATTATTTTGTGAAAAAAGTTGGGATTCTAATCTTTCTAATACCTTGACAATTTTACAGGAGATGTCTACCTCTGTCATCAATGGCAATGATTCCCTCACTGGTCATATCATATCTACAACTATTGGAGGCAAAAATGGGGAGCCCAAACAGGTATTATCTTTGTAAATTTCATTATGCTGATAGTATTACTCTTGTCTTGATTTATTTTCTGGTTTGTTTAAAATGCCATATGACAATTATCCTGGACTGCCAAGTTAATGTCTTCTCCAATCATTCTTGTAGACTATTAGCTACATGGCAGAACGGGTCGTTGGAACTGGCTCATTCGGAATTGTTTTCCAGGTATGCTAAGAGAGGAATACTAGGTTCATCACTGTTGCTATCTTCACCACGTGCTGATTTTTTCTTTTTCTCACAGGCAAAATGCTTGGAAACTGGGGAAGCAGTGGCCATCAAAAAAGTTTTACAGGACAGAAGATACAAGAACCGTGAACTACAGTTAATGCGTGTTTTGGATCATCCAAATGTGATCTCACTGAAGCATTGTTTCTTTTCCACTACAAGTACAGATGAGCTTTTTCTTAATTTGGTGATGGAATATGTTCCAGAGTCCATGTATAGAGTCTTAAAGCACTATAGCAATGCTAATCAAAGAATGCCAATCATCTACGTGAAACTTTATATGTACCAGGTATGCCTCATACTTTCTGGTGATTTATAAATATCTGCTATTTATTTAAACGATGCCTGATAAAAGTTTGTGGCATGAATGCAGATTTTTAGGGGTTTGGCTTATATCCACACTGTTCCCAAAGTTTGCCACAGGGACTTGAAGCCTCAAAATATTCTGGTTTGTTCATATGTTTGGAATATGTATATATTGTGAGAGAACCTTTTCTATGTGAGAGTGAGAGAAGTAAATATTGACCATTACATCTTATTAAGAATGGTCAAAGATTTAGACACAGATAATGAGTTTTTAAGTGTCATATGATATAACTTTTTAATCATGTGACTCTAATAAACTTTTAATCTTTACGATCCGTGTATGATTTATATGGATCAGATTGGCTTCTCACCCCTTCATATAGTTAGATTCATTCTTCGAAATTAGTTGATATTTCTGGCTTTGATGTAATTCTGTGAACATTCCAGGTGGATCCTCTCACACACCAAGTGAAGCTATGTGATTTTGGAAGTGCCAAAGTTCTAGTAGGTCTTATTTGCTTTGGTATGCTTAGTTTTTTTTTTTCCAATCTTTCCACACACTATTATCTTTAAAATTGACAATTTAGTAACTTAGAATGTCAACCAATAACCTAGCAATGGTAAAAAAATTTGCACTTATGAAATGGGTCTAATTTTTTTAGATTTCAGTCTCTTGAGTTGATATCTTCCTCTGCTCAACAGCATGCTGTGGAGAACATTTTTGAATTTGTGTAAAAAACATATTTTGATATTTTTTAGAGGTTTTTACCTTGTTTTGTATTCATTCAACTTGTGTTTTAGTTGGAGTGTGCGACTACTATTCATCTTACAATATCCAGGATCATTCTTTTTTCTAATAAATTGATTTTCCCAGTGAATTGTTTCTTGTTCTAACCTTCTCGACTCACCAGGTCAAAGGTGAAGCTAATATATCATACATATGCTCACGATTCTATCGGGCTCCAGAACTTATATTTGGTGCCACAGAGTATACAACTTCAATTGATATTTGGTCAGCTGGCTGTGTCCTTGCTGAACTTCTTTTGGGCCAGGTTTGTCTCATTTGTCATTAATTATTAATGCTAGAATAATACTATTGTATGAATACGAATTTACCACGAAATGAAGTTAATCTTCTCTTAATTATCTTACACCTATCTGTTATCTGAGATAATTTAAACTTTTGCAGCCATTATTCCCAGGAGAAAATGCAGTAGACCAGCTTGTACATATTATAAAGGTACAATTTGTGTAACATTTATTTTATGTTCCTTACTCATACCATCCTTGTTATGAGTCATCTTGATAACATTTTGTTTTGCAGGTGCTTGGCACACCAACACGAGAGGAAGTACGCTGTATGAATCCCAATTACAATGACTTTAGATTTCCACAGATAAAAGCACACCCATGGCACAAGGTCTAAAATATATCCTTCAGACAATTTTTTCTTTTTGACAATTAAAATGTAATTAGTATAAAAACGTTCCTAGACATTTTAACACATCAAAATTGTTTGTGTAGATATTCCACAAAAAGATGCCTCCAGAAGCTATTGATCTTGCATCTCGGCTTTTGCAATACTCCCCAAGTCTCCGGTGCACTGCGGTTAGTGTGATTGCCTTTATCTGACCTCCTTTTATATTCTAACTAATTTAGTTACTATTGCATCAGCCTATGGTCCTCCTGAATTTAATTAATCAATGAATTTTTTTCTTTATAAAATCTAGAACATCAATTTAAGAAGAATCTATTTTCGTTTTGTAGCTTGAAGCATGTGCACATCCTTTCTTTGATGAACTTCGAGAACCCAATGCTCGCCTGCCAAATGGTCGTCCATTTCCTCCTCTATTTAACTTTAAACAGGAAGTAAGTCCTTAAAATATCCTTCTTGGTCCTACATTTGCTTTGGGAGTAAATTTTCTGTTGGGACAATTTCAAAGTAGGAATAATACATCGATACTATTTTTCAACCTAGAAAGGTCTATGTCCATAGATCCACACAAAGAAATGCACTGAAAAATTTATACAGTGTTCCTCTTTGTGGTCCTGATTAACATCCAAGCTATACATCATAAATAATGGACAACTATATTGTAATCCTTCTTGTTTACAGTTAACCGGAGCATCTCCAGAGCTTATTAACAAGTTGATACCTGACCACGTGAAGCGGCAAATAGGGATACAATTTGTTCATCCAACGGGAACATGATCATAAGCTAGAAGGGGTATAGTGTATACTAGTTGATAAGTTAAACGAAAGTGGCGCTGTTATATTGTCTAAATTACTATCTTTTTTGCATGGCCAGTGTAGTCTCAAGCTGTACCTTGACTGAGACTTGGGGTGCTTCACATGATGCATCAGTATATGTATACGCCTTTTGACTCTCTGGCCATTGTTGGATCTTATTTACCGAGGCAAATAGCCTTGTTTACTGTAAACGTCTAGATGTGATCCAGTAGTAGTATACTTGGCCTGAAATGGTCAGAACTTAGCATACTTCTGTTAGGGGAAACTAAAGCCTTGGCTGGAATGAGGGAAGGGAGGGTCCACACGGGTTTTGATTGTGGGGTTGTTGGGTTTGGTTTGGTTTCCTCTTGTTAATGTAATGTGCCTTATTTTTGTAATGTTGTTGACCGGTTCCTTTCCTTGTGAAATGTAATGTTGCTATGTGTCTGTTCTCTTTAATGCCGCTTTTCAATAATGTTCCACATCCCATTTTTTGTTTCTCAAATTTCAGTTAAGTTTTAGGTATTTTGATGCTAAAAGTGTTCACTATTTTTTATCTTGTTATCTTGGTAACTGCTAAAGATTTTGGGCATGAATTTGCATCTGAGTAGAGAATAATGAAAAATTGAGTTCTATAACCTACTGACCTGATTGGACGTAAACCAAGCACATTTGATAATTATGCTGAACTAACGTAATTAATACATTACGTAAAATTTTGAAAATTGTTAGATAATTATTTAATCGAAGAATGAATTGTTCTTTGATTAATTTTGAGTGAAGAATAGTTCATAAGAATGTTTAAACCTGTGCAGATTATGTTTAAAATATGCTAATTTGAGTTTTTACTGGAACAATAAGCTAGATCTTCTGCCTTGTTTTAGCTATATGTAGACCCTCCTTTTAGATGCATTTTTGGGGTGAGTAGTACGAAAATAAAATGTAGAAGAGTGCATTAAATCAAACATAATTTTATAACTTGATATGGAAATAAAAATTTGACGAGTAAATTGAATAAATAAAATAATTAGAGAACAAAATCGAAACCAACCTTAAGTTTAAAGGACCAAATACTAATTTTGTAAAAAAAAAAAGACAACAAGTAACTTTTATATTGTCAATACAATGAATATGACATTTTTAATTATGCATCTCATATATTAGACTTTTTATCTGACATTCATCTAATTTAATACTATTCACTAAATTGATTGATTTTAAAATAAAGTGATACCTGACTTCATACTAAAACTGGATCAACTTGATCACATATATAACAGTAGTTATGAACGGGGCTACCTGTGAAACCAATAATAGGTTTCCATTGTACCATGATGCAAATATTGGAATTCCACAGTCAAACCATTTGTAGAAGAGTTCCTTCATTGAGCTCCGAGACATGCAATTTCTAAATTGTCAAAATACAGCCAAATACTAAAATACCACCTTCCCATCAAATTTCGCGCTTCCACTGTCCACTAGCACACGCTCGTTCTCACTCCCCTTAATCATCAACACTTGCACTGCTTCCATCTTTACCATTCATTCACATCACAATCCTAAACAAAGAACGATCCAACGGTTTTAACGAACTAAACAGTCAACATTGGTGTCAGAAAATGAAGTTCACGTGATTATCTGCACAGTCATAGACTTGGAGCTAAACACTGTAGTCGTACCTCACAGACCATGCGACAATCACTGTCAAGTTCCCAAATCTCGAGTTGTCTTCCATGCTCTCACGATCTTCATTCATTTCATTTCCGTTTTATTTTTCTCTTGATTTAATATTTTTTATTCAATTTATCGGTTCTTGACAGTTTCGTTTCTCTCGAGGCAGCAAGCACGGGAGAGATTTTCCAAAAGGGTTTGCTTGTTTGTATGCTTTTTTTTTAGAAGCTCAGAACCGAAGATCCCAGTAGAAAAGTTGAAAACTTAGTTCCTCCTCACTACTTGAATCCGTTATTGTTGTTTAATGGAAGATGCCCAAGTGATTGCTTGGCTTGTTTCCCTCTTTTTGTGTTATTGGGTGCTTGTTGTTGAGGGCACTGATAGCCTTCTCTCTCCGAAGGGTGTCAACTATGAAGGTTTGGCATTTCTTGCTTCTCCTTGTTTCTCATATTTATAGCTTTGTTTCAGTGAGAGACTGCTTTGTTTGGTTGTTGTTAGTGGCTGCTTTAATGTCCATGAAGAGCAAGATGAATGATGAGTTTCGTGTTATGAATGGTTGGGATATTAATTCCGTTGACCCTTGTACTTGGTACATGGTTGGTTGCTCTGCCGAGGGTTATGTCGTTTCCCTGTAAGTCTTTTTGTCTTGCTTCCTCTCTTTTGGTTGTGACTAATGCAACAGATTATACAGTTTTGAGTCTCCGGGAGAGAGGCCAACAATTTTTATATTCGAAGGGTTATTTGTGGCATTTCTTTATCAAGCTACGAGGATGTTAATAATTGGTGAGAATTTGATGGTGTTGACAGAGAAATGGCCAGTGCGGGTTTATCTGGAATGATTTCCTCAGGAATTGGAAATTTGAGCCACCTCCATACATTGTAAGTTGCAACTTGAATGGTCTATACTTGTTTATAGAACTTGCACTATTGTTGTGACCTATTGATATGTATTTGGAATATAGAATGGAAGATATGTTATTGATCACTTTGGGCCAATCATCAATGTTCGTGAACACAGTTCATTTTCTATTTTTGGAAACGGGGGCTAGTCATGTTAGGTTCACAAGGGATTATTGTTTAAGATTGTTAACCAAATGCATTCGTTTTAGGCTACTATTGCACTGAGCTTGTAGGCTGGTAGCTGGTGGCTTAAATGTGGTTCTTGGGTTTGATCGCAATTTATGTTAAGCTGTAAGTAATCAATGTGGTGGGTGGGACTGGTCCAAATATTTATTGGGAGAGTTAGACACTAAGAATAATAAAAAAGAGAATGTGATAGTGTGGAAGACACCTTTTTTAGTTTGTCTCGTGTTAACAACTTACCACATTAATTTTCTCAATGTGATTATCTTTTTAATACATTCATTTCTATTAGATACCATATAATGTAAGGAGAAAAGAAAAGCATTCATTTATATTATCCATTTTTTCTTATCACCTTGTTTTTCCATTGTATTATCTTAGGTTATTGCAGAACAATAAGTTATCTGGTCCTATTCCGACTGAGATAGGAAAGCTGTTAGAGCTTCAAACCCTTGACCTTTCTGGTAACCAGCTTGACGGGGAAATTCCTAATTCTTTGGGCTTTTTGACTCAGCTTAGTTACTTGTGAGTGTCTTGTGACACAGAGATTCATCATTGATGATATTCTTGTTACTTATTTGGCTTATTCAATGGCCTTTCTCTAATTGATTACTTCCTAATTTATTCATGCCAAGTATTTCAGGCGGCTCAGCAAAAATAAACTAACTGGACAGATCCCTCAGCTTGTTGCTAATCTCACAGGCCTTTCATTCTTGTATGCAATGTCTCAGTTTTAATGTATTTTTGCCTCTTAATTCCTTAAAAGTTAGAAAGTTCATTTCGTTACTGTACCATATGTTGTAGGGACTTGTCATTCAATAATCTCAGTGGTCCCACTCCAAAAATTTTAGCAAAAGGTTATAGGTGAGTTTTTCTAATGGTATATGATTTCCCCTTATATTTGGCACGTGAGTTCTTCTGAATGGAGCAATTAAAATGCTTGTACTAGCTGCACGTTCAGTGGTTGGTTACAAAATTATGCAATGGTTTAATTAGCTAATACATTAAACATTACTTAACCAAGTCCCTTTTGAGGAATATTTAGTCATAATTTATTGTAAGGGAAAGAGAAACTTTGTTGAATTGACTAAAAACCTGGGGTGATATTGGTGGTAATTTGGCTGTAAGCCTAATGCCAGATGGATTTTTGTATTCAGAATATGATGTTTTGTCTTCAAATTTTAACTGGACAAGGGTGCTACATCAACTTTTTGGAAACCCACAGATGTTGTTAACTGTTCAGTGTTACTAAAAACAAATCTAACAATTTCAAGTTACTTATGATATGCAAAGCAGAAAATTAAAGCCATAGCTCTAGACTCTTGAGTAGCCTGGTAATTGACATGCTAAAAATAGGTATTAACTTTTTTTTTGTTCTCTTTAATATTTAACCTTCCGTTGCATACCTCAATTTTGTTTATTGCATTACTTGCCACTTTACTTCTTTGGTTGCAGTATATCAGGAAACAACTTCCTCTGCACCTCTTCCTCTCAAATTTGTATGGGCTTCTCAAAACCAGTAAATGGTACTGTACCTTTAACTTGTATATATTTAAAGCCTAGTAATCAGTAGATCGTAGTACATATAAATGATGATTCAATTACAGATACAGGGTCATATCAGTCAACTGGTGGGCATCATCAAAGGGTGCTGGCTGTTGTTATTGGCTTTAGTTGCACATTTGTAATTTCAGTTGTGCTTCTCGTCTTTTGGTTGCACTGGTACAAATCAAACATTCTTTACACATCTTATGGTACTTCCTGATATGAACTTCTCTACTTTTTTTCTTCACTCTGTAACACGTATTCTGACTATGCACATATTACTCACTGCTTTTTCCTCACTCTTGAACATGCACATTTGACATTGAAGTGGAGCAAGATTGTGAATTTGATATTGGCCATCTGAAGAGGTTCTCCTTTCGTGAATTGCAAATTGCTACTGGAAATTTCAATTCAAAAAATATCCTAGGGCAAGGTGGTTTTGGTGTTGTCTACAAAGGATGCCTTGCAACTAAAATGTTGGTGGCAGTGAAGAGGTTGAAAGATCCCAACTATACTGGAGAAGTGCAGTTTCAAACAGAAGTTGAGATGATTGGCTTGGCTGTGCATCGGAACCTCTTGCGTCTTTATGGATTTTGTATGACACCGGATGAAAGATTACTTGTTTATCCGTACATGCCAAATGGCAGTGTTGCTGATCGCTTGAGAGGTTTGTGTTATATTATTCATTTCTGTACTTTCAGGTGTGTAAATTATGTGAGTATGTATGCATGCCTCTTAAAGTGGAAATTAGAAGATTCAAATCAATGACATGTAGTGATTCCATTACTCAGGATGTCAGGAACTAGTTTTTTTTTTTTTTTTTTTTTTCTGTAGTTGTCCATTCAGTTTATCATTTCAAGAGGCAGTGTAAGATCTGTAATAATTATTAAAATGTTTACCTTCTACATTAAAAAAAATCTTGTGATACCACCATAATTCTGTTAAAATCGCGCAGCGGAATGTTCGCGTTTAGGGACAAAAACTAAGAGGGGTGAATTGGTTTCTTAAACAAAAATTAGGGTTTTGAAATTTTTCCCAAATTTCATCGATTAAAATGCTTTTTAAGTAAAGAGATAAGGGAAAGAAGATTACACAGTTGATTTATACTGGTTCGGATCAAAAGACCCTACGTCCAGTTGTTAATCACTCAAAAAGAGGATTAATGTTGTCACTATAATCACAGTTTACAACAAATTACAAATTGAAAAAGATAAGGAATAGAAAACACCTCTCTTGAGTCATACAAGAGATGAACACCTCCTTTGAATCCATAAAGGATGAACAACAACTTTTCCTAGAGACGGCACAATACACAATCCACCAAGAAACCCATTCAGTGATTCTTATCGCTTCTAGCCCATATTAGGTTTTCAAAAACCCATTTTTCTTCCCTACAAAAAGTTCTCTAGCAGTCACAACTCCTTAACTTTTGTATGAAAAAAGTTTGTTATTTTGCATAGAGCTTTAGAGAACCTTAAGTAGAGAGAATAGGGTTTAGGAAATGATGATTTTCGAAAACATAAGAATTGAGAATAGAGTTTTCGTAAATTAGTCCATATTTGAATTTCAAACAGACGTAGATAATCGATTATCTTGAGTGATAATTGATTATTTCAGAGCCATTTTTGCAGAGGAGTAAAACAAAACCAGGATAATCAATTATTTGTGAGTGATAATCGATTATCACAAAGTGGATTTAATAAAAGTGAGTTTTCAGATGATGGACTATGTGCTGACTATCTTGTACTTTAATTATATAGACTCAAAAACATAAAACAGAGTTATTATAAGTAAAATACACATGATTTTAAGTTTTCAAGTCTTTAAGTCTTTTGTTCTTGAATCATCATCAAAATCTTCAAGCTTCATATCCTTGTATGTTTAACATATTCATGCAGTTTCTTCCTTGAATACATGCTTTCCTGTATTAAATTTCGTTGACTCTTGATTTTAATGAATTTTCTCTTCTCCCTTGTTCTCAAACAGAGACTTGCCGTGAAAAGCCATCATTGGACTGGAACAGGCGAATGCATGTTGCTCTTGGGGCGGCACGCGGGCTTCTGTATTTGCATGAACAATGCAATCCAAAAATAATCCACAGGGATGTTAAGGCTGCAAACATCTTGTTGGATGAAAGTTTTGAAGCTGTGGTGGGGGATTTTGGTCTTGCTAAGCTCTTAGATCAAAGGGATTCACACGTAACTACTGCAGTGCGAGGTACTGTAGGTCACATTGCTCCAGAATATCTCTCAACTGGACAGTCTTCTGAAAAAACAGATGTTTTTGGATTTGGCATATTACTTTTGGAGCTCATAACAGGACAAAAGGCACTAGATGCTGGACATGGTCAGGTCCAAAAGGGAATGATTCTTGATTGGGTGAGTAGTTTCTTTAATTGCTTGTGAGCTCATCTTTTCATATCATATTTTTTGGCCCCCTGGTCTTTTTACATGATAATAAGCTTGACTCCAGTGCATTAAGCCTAGCTTGCTAACAATGTTGCTTAGCCTGTTATAATAGTTTGCATTGACCATAAGTTTTGAGCAAGCTACCAAATTGGTGCAGGTTAGAACCTTATTTGAGGAAAAGCGGCTGGAAGTGTTAGTTGATAGGGATTTGAGGGGATGTTTTGATCCAGTAGAGTTAGAGAAAGCAGTGGATTTGTCTCTACAGTGTACTCAGTCCCTTCCCACTTTGCGGCCGAAGATGTCAGAAGTTCTGAAGATTCTAGAAGGTCTGGTTGGGCAGTCAGTGCGGCCAGAAGAGTCACAAGGGGGGACTAACCTATATGATGAAAGGACTTGCAGTTTCTCACAAAATTATAGTGATATTCATGAAGAACCTTCCTTTATTATTGAAGCCATTGAGCTTTCTGGACCTCGATGACAATAGGTGCTGTCCCTTCATGTACATGAGTTTTGCATTTTATCAATATGGATAACACATAGGAATATATTTATCTTCCCGTTCAATTTAGTTCTAAATGATTATATTCCACAGAATACTTAGGTATCTTTTCAGGTAGAGCCTACAACTGTGACGTTTTTTTGTTATGAAAGTTAGTTCTTAATTTGTGAACGTGAAGTAAATAAAAATTCTTGAAGGGTTTATGCATTTTGGACCCTTAGAGAAGGGACTACTGCATGTTGTTTCGGACCGAATGAGAAGAAAGTTCTGCAAAAAGACTACCGACATATGTATGTATGTTGGTATTTTTAACCTTACAATGTTTTTAGTCTTCCAAGAGACGTAACGTAATACCTCAGAACAAGTTAAGGATGTCGTACTTATGTCATTTACAAATTTTGTAAATGTATTTATGAGAAGCCGGGACAATTTAAAATTCTAACATAATAAATAACATAATGTCGTACCATTAAAAAGAACGCATAATACCTGGCTTTGGTGGTGTGATAAGACCATCTCCAATGAAGAATGTTTGAAAAAAATTTAAGTTGTTTAAAACAATTGTTTTATTAGAAATAAGATGACAGGAAGAGTTGTTTCCGATTAACATACAATTGTTTTGTGAAGTATTATTTTTTTTTTTCAAATAAAATTTTAATATTCTACATAGGACAGATATAATCAAAATTATTCATCATTAATCTAACACATCTTTAATAAAAAATTATAAAATTATCAAGTACTTGTTGAGTTTTTTGAAAGGAGATTTACACACAAAAAAATATCAATGAGACATAAGTTCAATCCATATAAGAGATTGACACTACTTTTAACCAAAAATTTTAAAATATTTGATTATGGCTCATATTTCTTTATATGTTATTCGATTTTTTCATTCTTACTCAACGTGAGACTTAACTCACACTTGGATTACCTAACAATCTCTCCCTCAAAGTGGGTAATCCAAGTGTAAGTTAAATTTCATATTGAGTAAAAATGAAAAAGTTGAGCAACATATAAGGAAGAAAGATTCATAAGCTAATGTCTTAAAATTTTAGGTTAAGAGTGGTATCATTCCTTATGTGGGTTGGACTCATGTCTTATTGGTGTGTTTCTCCCCTATTAATCCCCCATCAAAAGACTTAACAAGTAGTATCAGAGTCGAAGGTTGATTGACAGTGGGTCAAAGTGTCTTTGTATTCTAAGTCACATATTGAGTAAGAATGAGAAAGTTGAGCAACAAATAATGTCTTAAGGTTTTGGGTTAAGAGTGATGTCAATACCTTATGTGGGTTGAACTTAGGTCTCATTGGTGTTATCTCTCCCTAGTGAATTCCCCTCCAAAGACCTAACAAGTAGTATCAGAGTCGAAGTTGATCGGTAGTGGGTCATAATGGTCTTTGTATCGAAAATCTTCATGATAGAATGAATCATTCTTATGTGGATTGAACTCATGTCTCATTGTTGTGTTTCTCTCTTGTGAATCCTCCCTTGAAAAATCCAACAGTACCAACAACAATAATAATCAATTAACAATAAATAATTTTAAACCTTATGTGAGTTGAACTTAGGTCTCATTGGTGTTGTTTTTCCCCAGTAAATCCCCTTCCAAAGACCTAACAAGTAGTATCAAAGTCAAAGATAGATCGGTAGTGGGTCATAATAGTCTTTGTATCGAAAGTCTTCATGACAAAAGGAGTCATTCTTATGTGGGTTTGACTCATGTCTCATTGTTATGTTTCTCTCTTATGAATCTCCCTCGAAAAATCCAACAATACCAACAAGAATAATAATCAATTAACAATAAATAGTTTTAGAATTAAAATTAAAATATATAAAATTGTACCACTAGACAAGTCGTGGATGCAGTGATAGCAGCGGTAGACACAACAACGGATGCAGATAGTGGACGTGGAAGCTAATAGGGACGTGAAGGCGAATGCAAATGAGAACAATGGAGATGGAGAGAAAGGCAGACAACAGAGGTAGAGGCGAACATGGACACAAAGGTAGATGCAAAGGTGAACATGGACAATAACAGCGAACAATGGACGCAAGGGGAAGGGTGAGTAGAAATGGTGGGGAGAAAGGATATATGAAGAATGAAATAGGGAACAGAGAGCTAAGGGAGGAGAAAGGAGACATGACTGAGGAGAAACTCAAATGGAGAATGCAGAATGGAAGAGACACGATTGAGTGGAAGAAAGCTGAAAATAAAATTAGACCATTAAATGTGTTCGTTATTAGTTGTTAAATAGTCAATCACTTACAGTTTCGAATTTTACCGTTGAGTAGTTGTTTACCTATAGTTTTTTTACACTATAAAACCTCCAGCAAGGATAAATTTTTTTTACATATCTTTCATTTCACCATTTTTTTTCTTAAAGGAAACTTCATGTAACGTGTTGAAGGATCCAATTGTTGGAGTTAATCAGTCATTTACCCAATATTAGGAGCGAATCAAAGAAGAATATAATAATGACAACAAACATAGCGCTTTCACAAAGAGGTTAGTGAGTCAATTAAAATCTCGATAGAGTAAATTTCGTCTTGCAGTTCAAACATTTTAATGCATACTACAAACAAGTTACCAATCAAAGAAAAAGTGTTTGGACTAAGAAAGATCTTATGTCATTCGCACATAAGGTTTTCACAAAAGATTCAAAAGGGTAAATTTTTGAATATGAACATGCTTGGTTGTTAAGAGATGAATCAAAATGACAATCGACATTTATGGATGATTCTTTAAAAATATGCAAGATTTCTACTTCAGGCGCATACTCATCATCTTCTAACCTAGAGATATCGTACAAAGCTGAAGAATGTGACACAACATCATTGATATCTCGTTTTATAGGACATAAGACAGTCAAGAGAAAGAGCAAAGGAAAAATCAGTGCAACTGCTATTCACTATATTAATTTATCTAGCATAGAAAGTGCAATAAAGAAAAAAAAAACACAAAGATTGACAAATTGATTAAGTCAAAGAAGTCACAAAAAATGAGTTTGGAGTATGAATTCCTCACGAAGGATATGTCTTATATGTTTGAGAAGCAACTTAAAGATTACAAAAAATATTGTAACTATATTAGATAAAAATGAGAGTTTTAAATATACTAATCATTATGATAATTAATTGTAATTGTTAAAAAGAATGTATTAGTCATTATGAAATGAAAAATAGTTATTGTGAAAATTAGTCATGAAAATTAGTTATTGTAAAAACTAGTCGTTATAAAAACTAGTTGTTGTAAAACTAGTCATTATAAAAACTAATCGTTATAAAAACTAGTTGTTGTAAAACTAGTCATTGGAAAAACTAGTTATTGTAAAACTAACCCTGATGAATTTATATATAGTTATGGAATGATATGCAATGTCTCACATATGCTAGTATTACAATATTATTCTTTGTTTTCAAACATTTCAATCATCCATAAAATGAATTTTGAAAATATTGATTTAGATGTGTTAGAATCGTGCAGCGGAATGTT
>OY731403.1:8314817-8348787 GCA_963425845.1 Sphenostylis stenocarpa
GTGAAGGAGCAAAAAGTAAACCCAAGAATCGTGTCCATCTAGTGAAAGAGGAGAGTTCAGACTCTGACGTAGAAGCAGTAATGCTAATGGCTAAAACTAACTGTGATGAGGTAAATGATACTGCATGGTATCTAGATTCTAAGTGTTCCACTCATATGACAGGGAAGAAAGAGTGGTTTGTTAAAATGAAGGAAGTAGAAAATGGGAGAATTAGATTCGCAGATAATAGAAGCCTTGAAGCGGAGGGTTCAGGAAGGATTGTATTATGTGGAGACAGTGGAAAAGAAGTTGTAATTGAGGATGTTTTGTATGTACCGGGACTGAAAACCAATTTGATTAGCCTTGGTCAACTCTTGCAAAAGGGTTTTACTGTCAAAATAAAAGATAATTGTCTCAGTATATTTGATCAAAATAAAAGGTTGGTGGTCAATGCTAGTCTCTCTAAAAATAGAACGTTTTACGTGATTATGGAAGCTGTCAGGTACCAGCGTTTTGTTGCAGCAACAAATGAGTCAAAATGGTTGTGGCATTCATGTTATGGACATTTGAATTTCAAGGATCTGTCCAAGTTAAGTCAAAATACTATGGTTAAAGACTTATCACCAATCAAAGTACCTGAAACCGTGTCAAGGAGTGTATCGAGTGCAAGCAAACCAGAAATAGTTTCCAGAAAATAATACCATGTAAGTCTGCAACAAAGCTTGAAATCATTCACACTGATGTATGTGGACCCATGCAGATTGATACACCAGGTGGCAACAGATATTTAGTTCTCTTTATAGATGATTGGACAAGGAAGACTTGGATCTATTTGCTGAGACCCAAATCTGAAGTGTTGGAAATCTTTAAAAGGTTCAAGAGTATGGTGGAAAGACATTATGATCAGAAAATCAAGAAGGTGAAATCTGATGGTGGAGGTGAGTATACCTCCAATGAATTCAAGTGATATTGTGAAGAAATGGGTATAGTGCAGGAGATCTCACCATCATATACACCAGAGCATAATGGTACAACGAAAAGAAAGAATCGAACCGTGTTGAATATGGTGCAGTGCATGCTAAAAGGCAAGAAATTACCAAAGTTTTTGTGGGGTGAAGCCGTTGTTATAGCCACATACATTATGAATGTAACACCCACAAAGAGGTTGGAGTTCATGACTCCAGAAGAAGCTTGGTCGAGTGAAAAACCCAGTGTTAGTCATTTGCTCGTATTTGGATCAGTGTGTTACAAGCACGTTCCAGATCAATTGAGAAGAAAATTGGATGACAAGGGGGTACCATTGATTTTGGTTGGCTACCATCCAACTGGTGACTACAAACTATTTGAACCAAAAATAGGTCAAGTAGTGGTTAGTAGGGATGTGGTGATTGATGAAGACGCTGACTGGAATTGGGAGAAGAAAGGAACAGAGAAACCAATGATAACATTGGAAGACAATACTATAAAAATGGAAGATGCAGAGGATCACAGTCATGTTGATAATCCAACTACAGTGGTGCGGAAATCCTCCAGAGTGTCACGACAACCTTCACATTTGAGAGATTATGACCTCTCCTTCGACACTACAATCACTGATGAAGGTAACTTTGTTCATTATGCCTTAATAACTGAGTCATAACCTGTAGAGTTTGATCAGACAACAAGTGATGGAAAATGACAAAGAGCAATGCAGGAAGAGATAGAATCCATCGAGAAAAATGAAACCTGGGAGCTGTGTGAGTTGCCTGACAATAAAAAACCAATAACATTGAAGTGGGTTTATAAAGCCAAGATAAATCTACAAGGAGTTGTAGTGAGGCACAAGGCAAGGTTAGTGACAAAAGGATTCTTGCAAAGAGAGGGAATTGATTTTGGAGAAGTTTATGCTCCAGTTGCACGAACAGAAACGATTAGATTGGTTTTGTTTCGTTGGTTGTTTATCATCATTGGCCATTATATCAGCTTGATGTAAAAGCTGTTTTTCTGAATGAGAAGTTAGAGGAAGAAGTGTATGTGTGTCTCAGCCGCAAGGATTTGTGAAAGAAGATGCACCTAATCACGTGTATAGATTGAAGAAAGCGTTGTATGGGCTGAGACAGACTCCACGTGCATGGAACCAAAAAATTGATGCATTCATGAGTGAAGTTGGGTTTAAAAAATGTATCTCTGAGCATGTCGTATATGTGCAGAATCAGGTTATTGAAGGAAGAATAGAAAAAAAATGATCATATGTTTATATGTAGATGACCTTTTGGTCATGAGAAGCGGTGAGAAACTCGTTTCCAAGTTCAAGATGCAAATGTTAGCTGAATTTGAAATGAGTGATTTGGAAAGACTGAGTTACTTTATTGGATTCAAGTTCACTGAGCGAGAAGATGAAATGTTGATTCATCAATCACGATATACATTGAATATGTTACGCAAATTTGAGATGGACAGGAGTAATTCTGCAAGTACTCCAGCAGAAGTAGGTATAAAGCTTGAAAGGGAACCTGAAGAAGAAGAGGTAGATCCAACAATATATAGGAGCATGGTGGGTAGCTTGAGATACTTGTGTAATACATGGCCAGACATGAGTTTTAGTGTTAGCCTAGTTAGTCGTTTCATGCGGAATCCCAGAATCTCTCACATGAATGCAGTGAAGCGAGTATTGCAATATGTGTGAGGAACATTTGACTATGGTATTCTGTTGCCCAGTAAGCAAAATGAGAAGTTGAGTTTGACAGCATATTCCGATGCGGACTGGTATGGTGACAAATTTGATAGAAGTACTGTGGGGTATATATTTTTCTTGGAGGAAGCACCAATATCATGGAGTTTGAGGAAAGAAGCAATTGTGGTTCTATCTTCTTGTGAGACAGAGTACGTAACAACATGTGAAGCATCATGCATGGTTGAGCTCTCTTATGAAAGAATTGGGGGTTGAATCGAGAAGTAAAGTCAGATTACTGGTAAACAACAAATCTACCATCAATTTGGCTCATCATCCAGCAGCACATGGGAGAAATAAACATATTGAAACTAAGTTTCATTATATAAGAGAGCAAGTCAACAATGGCAGCTTGGAAGTAGAGTATTATTGTTCGGTCAAACAATTGACAGATGTGTTCACAAAGTCTCTGAAATGTAAACATTTTGTACAGTTTAGGAAGTGTATTAGTGTTAGGAAGTCATAAGTGTGAGAATATTTGACTTAGGAAGAAATGTTGACATTTTTGTAGTTAAGCTAAATATGGTTTCATATAATATTATTAGAAAAAGTTTGTTTACGTGCAATTTTATTTTGTTCGGTTACTTCTTTTAAATATTTCTCTTATAAAATGTATCACTGTTGTATTTTAATTAATAAAAAAAATAAGTATTATATATCATATATTCTGTATTTAGTTTTCTTAATATGAAAATTAACGAAGAATAACGAAATAATGTCAACTACAAAATGTTATAAAAAATCATTTGTCTTACAAATTATTTTAAGAGATTAAACTTCAATAACTGATTTTATTTTCAAGAACGAAACTAATAATTCACTAGTTTTATTTTATGACATCTTCAGCTCAAATGACAAGATGTATCAAGTAAAATAAAAAATATGTCCCTAAGTTATTTTTAACAAAATAATTAAAAATTACTCAATGAAGTTTACTTGTGAAAGAACTAATTCGTTGATAAAAAAAATGTAAACCCTAAAATTATTTCAAAGACTTATGTAACAACATTGGCTGAATTTCAGAAATACTATACTTTATTTATAAGTATTTATTTCAATTAATTTGTTTAAATTTTAAAATACATTAAATTTTAAAAAAATATTACAATAAAACCAAATATTATTCTCCAGGAACAATAAAATCCAATCACGGACTCCACCTAAGATATCCTCCGTCTCCAATTGATGAATGTTTCACAACTTATGAGGCTCTTTAAAAACAACAACATAGAAAGCTGTCCTAATGTGGCCACCCACGTCTGGTCTCGCATTCTTTAATATTTTATTTTTGTCCTGCCAATTTAAAAACCCATCTTGACCGTTGTTCTTTCAAACCCCTCAAATAACATGTCTGTAAATATTCCTAAAGCAAAGATATCCCAATCATTACATAAATTCACATTCTTAATTTTAAAATAAGGACATATTTTTTTTAAGTTTTTCATAAAATTGATATTTTGTTTTAATTTCTAAAAAACATATCTATTAGATTTTTTTATAAAATATTATTTTTTTCTAATTATATTTAAAAGTAACATATCAATTAACATTTAATTAAAAATTAAATTTTAACATATCAAATTTTATATTTTTTATAAATAAAAATTACATGATATAACTATGTGAAAACTTCGTCATCATCCTGTTTTTTATATAATATTTTTATTTTTATTTTAAAATAACCAATAACATATCTTGTATCATTAATAAACTAACGGTTATATTTGTTTATAGTATATCTATACTTGTATCATAGGTTAGTTAATATATCTAATTATATATATATATATATATATATATATATATATATTTTATAATTATTTATTCATTATGTTAAAACACCAGAAGATAATTTTGTTTAGATATTGTTAGTATATAATAATTAAGTTGTTTAATTTTGTATACAAAAATCTTTAGTTATCTTTAAAATTTTATTTTTTATAGTTTTTTACTTAAGTTTTAATTCACATATTATTTTTAAATAGAAATTAAGTATCATTTTATTAAAAATATAAGAAATATGTATTATTTTATTAAAAATATTAGAAAAGTAATTGTGTTTTAGTAAGAGCTCACCAATATTTTATTTAAAAAATAATAATTTCTAATTCATTTATTGAAATGCACAATTTTATATTAGAGTTTATAATAGATTAAATATTCATGCATTTTTAATAAAGTTGATGCAAATAATAATAATAATAATAAAATTATTTACATTGAAAAATCATAAATATTTATTTGAGTTGGGGTTCATACCCTCAGTTCTCCTCTTCTGTCTCTTCTTGGTATTTTAGCGGTGTTTTTCTCGATCTTGGATTTTTTCTGTTTTTTACGTATCTTTATTTTGGGTATCCGAGTAGTTATGTGGCGGTTTCTCTCTTTGGTGTAGAACAAGGTTTTCCTTGGTTACCTGAATATAGTTCTTTGCAATTGAATTAATTTGTATTCGTTAGGATATCCAGCAAGTAGCAGGGCAGGTTAAGGCCAAGGAGTGTCACGAAGACCTTAAATCCCGCGATGCTACCTTTGTAGGTTGAAGAATACGTTGTATATTACGACGAGTCTTTGCAAAGAAAAATATTTTCATTTTTTTTAATTTTCTTTCTTATCTGTTTGTGTTTTTTTTTATCACTTATATAATAAAAACATAAAAATAAAAAATTAATAAAATCAATAAAAAAAATTCTTTTAAGCTATTTATATTCTTTTATAAATATTGGTTTATAGTAAGTTAAGTTGATGCAAATAATAATAATAATAAAATTATTTACATTGAAAAAGCATAAATATTTATCAAACCCAACTGTGCATGAATTTATAGTGAAGATATATTTTAACTGGTGTGAAAACAAATTGATTTCCTATAGAAGAGTAATATTTTTCTTTTAATCAAAGTTTCCTTTTTTAGTAACTGTATAGTTGATTCCATCTGTTATATACTACTTGTTACCACCGTTTTTCTGCTCTTTGTTTCTCACCTAGTTCCTGTACCCAAGGTTTTGTTCCCAAACACTCTCATCATCTAATGTGTTCCTGACCAAGAACCACCATGAAGCCACCACCATCACCAACACTTCCACTTGCTCTCACTCTCCTCCTCCTCCTCTTCACCCCCATTACGGCGTCTGTCTCCCTCCCTCAACCTCCAACCCCATCCCCCAGATCCTCCCCATCTTCACCTTCCACATCCACCACCTCCACCCTCGACCCAAAACAAGTGAAAGCCCTAGAATCCCTCAACATCCCAACCTCAAGAGACCCCTGCGTCCAACCCTCCTTCCACAATGCCACCCTCTGCGACTCCTCCAAACCCTTCCGCCACCTCATCTCCCTTCGCCTGACCAACTGCTCCTCCTACCTCTCCCTCTCCTTCACCGCCCTCAAGTCCCTCTCTACCCTCCGCTCCCTCTCCCTCCTCAACTGCCCTCTCTCCCCCATTCGTCTCCCCCCGGAACTCACCTCCTCCCTCACCTCCTTCTCCTCTGTCAACAGCCTCCGCCACATCTCCGGCGTCTGGCTCTCCCAGCTCCAGAACCTCACCTCCCTCACCGTCTCAGACGTCCAAATCAAAGCCTCCGGCCCCTTCGTCATCCTCGCCCACATGACCAAACTCAAAACCCTCACCATCTCCAACGCCAACCTCACCGGGTCCCTCCCTGGGCACCTCCACTCCAACCTCACTCTCATTGATTTCTCCAACAACCGCCTCAAAGGCAACATCCCCCCCTCCATCACCATGCTTGACTCCCTCCAACTTCTCAACCTCTCCTCAAACTCCCTCGCCGGGGAAATACCTCCCTCCATCGGAGACCTAATTTCCCTCACGAACCTCTCCCTCGCCTCCAACTCTTTCTCCGGTCCCATCCCCGATTCCATTTCCGCCCTCCCCAAACTACATCACATGGATCTGAGCTCCAACCAACTCAACGGAACTATCCCCAAGTTCATTTCCCAAATGAAGTCTCTCAGGTACTTAAATCTCGCCAACAACAACCTCCACGGCGTTCTGCCCTTTAACCTGACTTTCATCAAGCGATTGGAGGTCTTCAAGGTTGGTGGCAACACTAACCTCTGCTACAACCACTCCATTATTTCTTCCAAGTTGAAGCTTGGGATCTCCCCCTGTGATAAGTACGGAATGCCGGTGACTCCGCCGTCGAAGGATTCGTCCGCGGATGATAGCAGTGGCGATGATTACGATGATGGTGATGAGGAGGGGATTAGGCACAAGAAGGAGCACCATCATGGACCTAACAAGTTCGTTCTCGGTGTCGCCATTGCGCTCTCTTCCATTGTCTTTCTCATTGTTTTCTTAATCCTCTGCTCCAAGTGTTGTCGTTAGAGGAAATTTTGGAAATTAGATTAGGGAAATTCATAAATTTGGTTGATTTCAACCTTGTTTGATATATTTATTTATTATTATTAATTATTATACAGTGGTTACAGAGTAGGTTCGAGGAGAGGAAAGATAATGAATATGTAACTGCCCATACAAAATTGAAAAAAAAAATGTAATTGTTGTATTTTGGTGGGGATATGTGGAAAAAAGAGGGAGGAGAAACATTAAATCAATTTCATGTGCAGTGTAGTGAGTGTGTTTCTTTATCATGGGATGCTACTTTCTAGGTTTTAATTTTTTTCACACCGTATTATTCGTTGTTTGGAGTAAAAGGTGGAGAATGGTGCATGTGGGTTTGGCATCTTGAAGATGTGTGTTACTTGTGCGATGAGCGTTTGTTTTTCATACTCTGCCTGCATTCAGAATTGGTCTTTTCATTTGTTTGTTGCACTGTTACATTAATAATGTCTTCCTTCTGGGAAAATTTGTGTTTATTTGCTTTCTAGATTCTTGAATTTATCAATAGATTCACCGTAGAAGTTGGAGGCAAAATCTGTGTGAACATTTAGCTAAATAGCTGGGGTGATGCTTATTTCAGATTCTTCTGCATGTGGCTAAAATGGTGATGCTCTATTATTTGTGGGCACTACTTGAAATTTTTTTGCTTAGTTTGACTAGGAGAGAGGGCCAGTTGCTTAAGTAGAGATAACGGTTGGTGGTATTATCTGCAAACTGGAAATTGTATGATTGTGGATATCTGGCTTTGGTCCAATTTATTGTTTTTGTTACTGTTATATATATTGGATATCAGCTGTCTGCTCTTCTTGATTTGAACGTACATTCATTTTCCAAGTTAGGTTGGATGCTAAATACTAGAATGGACTTCTAATGTAATTCATCATATACCAACTAGGTATTTTTTCTCACCATAGCCTGTGTCATGTGTGATCCATTTTCCATTACCACTGCATCAGTGAATATATTTGTTTCTGTTGTTTAAATAATTTTATAATCTTCAACATCATTTTTGTGCGAGGTCCACGAGTTGACAAGAAAAGTCAGAAACTTGTGTTGATATAATTGTTTGGTGAAGTCTGCTTTGTGAATTGTTTTTGTTTTATTCAATTATTTGTAGCTCTCTTACATTGGATCGATCCCTATGATATAAGCTTAATAGTAGGTGAAATTGTATTGGGAATGGGCACAAGAGTTATTTCTGTTGCACCGATTGATGTCGCAAGATTTGAGCCACAACAAAACTTGAAAATTTGATTTGACTATTAGTCCTAATAATTTTACTGGTTTTATTATCCTGCAATCTGTATCCAACTTGTCAACGTAAAGAAAAGTACTTGATTGGTCTTAAATTCCAAAGAAACCATTTTATTCTACCTACATTAAAGAAACCTATCCATCAACCACTCGCTCACCACGTGCTTCAGTTAGGTTTTTCATTTTATTACTTCCCCCACTTAAAAAACCTATTAAAGCAAGAGTATGCTAACAAATATATATAATCTTAGTTTACGCTAAAAAGGTTGTTTCGTTTCACTTTTTCTTTATTTTTTTTAAATAGGTTGTATTAATATTACATTATTTTCTCTCTGAAATTTATGTTTTGAAAAAAAAATATTATCTATAAACATGATCCATTAATATCTTTCGGTTGTGTTAAACTATTACGAAGATATGATTGATGATTTTAACAAGTTAGTATTTAATTGATCTACAAATTCTAAATGTTGAGATTCAGGGTTTTAGGATTCATTATTATTTAATTGACATCCTAGTTCTTAATTAAAAAATTCACTAATATATATGAGGGTTTTATATAAAGATTCAGTTCTTAATTTTAAGACCCTTATCTTACCATATTAGTATAGTCTAATCAAAATTTCTCATAAATTTTATACAAAACATTTAAAATTACACTTCCGCAGCGGAAATGCTTTTAGAATTAAATAAATTATTAAATATCTTTCTCTCTCATAACACTTTTAAGCATTAAATAAAATACTAAATATCTTTCTCTCGTGACATTATGATAAGAAAAGTTTTTTCATCCTAAAAAATGATACGTAATTAAGTGGTGTTGGTTGCGTTGGTTCTTTAATAGCATACAAGTCACTCTATTATCTTGGATAGCTTTTTTATATAAATTCATTTAAACATATAAATATGATTTGTACATTTTTTTTTAATTGAATAACAATCTTTTAGATTTTCAATTTAGAGAATGTTAAGCACACATTAAAACTTATTATATTAACATTTACATTAATAAAAACTTCATTATATAAAAAAAATAAACCCACACATTTTTAATAAATTTTGTAATACGTTTTTAGATGAAGTCTAAAGAAACGGGCATAGATTTGACTAAAATTGATGAACTTCTCATATGATAAGAAAAAAAACGGAGTATCAACATGATAGAATTTTTTAGATTATTTGACACTAACTTATATGTTTGGTTAGATGCCATCATGCCAACTGTCGCGCATGAAAAAGAGTTGTCCAGCATCAAACAAGAGTTAAAATATTTATTTTGATTTACTTTTATTTTTTAATTTTAAAAATAATTAATCAATTTTAAAAATAATTTAATAACTCTAATTTAAAATTTATTTTAAATTAAAATATGATATTAAAAATAACAGAAATCATGAAAAAAATAAAAGCTGATTTCAACAACTACATGGTAAAAATGAATAACACAATATAATCACAAATAAAAATACATATTAATAAAAAATATATATAATATATTTTTCAATTTTTTAAAATAAAAAGTTCCTTGTATATCATTTAAATACAGTATTATATACAACAAATTTTTAAATTTAAAAACTTTAAAATTATTTTTAAAATAATATATATATATATATATATATATATATAAATCTTTTAATATAATATAAAAAAAACATATATTACCAAATAGCATCTGACATTTAACTTTAGTATTTATATTTTGTTATGATAACGTTTATTTATATTTGAACTAAATATCAATAAATAAATATATAATAGACACATGTAATATCATAAAGTATCTGTCACAAACTTATGAAAATATATTATTATACAAGTGACATCCCAAATATTGGTAAAAAAGAATCATTAATATTATTTTAAATTTAAAAATTGATAATAAAAAAATCCATAAGTAACAGACAACAAGTACTGTAGTCTTTCTCTCTCTTTTTATAGTGTGTTTAGTTTATTAGTTAAACCCAGAGTTTGAGGCATGCATGCAAGAAAATTATAGGACATGTGTTTGGGAATCGCTTATTTTATAGGAACTCATTACCTTGTGAGGTCTTTGTAAACGAAAGCTGTCTCCTGATCTAAGCCGATTCATATTATTGATTTTTCACGCTCCCGATTATATATTCTTTAAATTTGAGGATAAAAGTCATATATAAGAAAATTATTCAGACTTTGTAATGTGTAACAAGTACACTCAGGAAGGTCTCGGGAGACATTATAAGAAAGGAAGTTCTCCAATCTCTGAAGTAACTTTTAAGTCATGATTTTCCGTCTTAATATTATGATCGTTACATTAATATTTTGATTCACGACATCCAACTCCAAAAAGATTAATTACGTAGATTCACTTTCAAACACTACTAATAACATTTTCATTTTATAAATTCTTTTATATGATTCAATTAATTTATTTATATATATATATATATATATATATTATATTATATTATATATTATGTTGAATTGAAATTCGTCTTAAATTATTTGAAATGACCAAAACATAAAATTTGAAAATAAACAATATATCATAAAAGTTAATAATAATAATATTATTATAACATATATAGATTTTATAATTTTTCTTCTATAAAATAATGCCAAAATAAAATTAATTGATTCAAATGTACATATATATGTTACATAAAATATATTATATTATAAGCTTTTCGTATGAATCAATACATCAATATACTAAACAGAGAATGAAATAATTTTCTCCCTTAATCTAAATTATCAAAATTTACACTATTTTTAATAGAGAGACCTTATTCATTATTTTTTATGCTTTTTGATACCAATATAAAAAGAAATATTGACACTATTAACCATCAAAACTCTATTTAACATTGAATAATACTTAGCTTTCGACATTTCTTCCACTTTATCTTTATCTCAATACATTTATCTTCTTTCAATGTATTAACAAGTTTTTCTTCATCGAATGTTTTAACAAGTTAATCATAAATTAAGAGTATTTTAACAAATAAAACTTTTAAATTAATAAATTTTTATTTTTATATATTAAGAGTATAATTGTTTTGCACCAACCAATTGAAAATTGTTTTAGATATAAATTTTAACAAAAAATATTATAAAAAATAAGTATTTTCACTTAAATATGTTTTTAGGAATGAATAAGTTTTGATTTTGGTATCCTAAACTTTTTTTCCTCTAAAATTAAAGAATACAAATTCTTATCCCTATTATGACACTAATTAAAAAAAGTAAAATCATCATTAAATAATACGTACAGACATTTTAATATAATGTCGACATGCATTATCTAAAAAATCCTTTAAGATTTTTAAAATAAATTATATTTATCTATATTAAAATAAATATTAAGAGCTAAAAAAATAATTTAAATTTTAGAAATATAAAAATATATTTTACAAAGGCTAAAACCAAAATTGAGACATTCTATAATGATTAAAGGAGTGATTTCAAATTCTATAAAAATAAAAATTAAAGGAATTTTCTTCCAGAACCAAAATTAAAACTCTCTAATTTTATAAGGATTAAAAACAAGTTTAAATAATTTTTTAATTACATAAACTTTATTGTTAAATGAAAGTTAGAATCTTTGCACTATTGGTATATCAAATTAAATGCAATGTAAAAAAGGTTACATTAAAAATAATAATCCTTTAAAAAAAATGAAGCATTATAATATAAAGTGAAAGAATAATTTTAATATCAACCATTACATCTTACCTTACATATAAAAATTATACAAAAATCATATAATATTGTAATCTCTAAATAATTATTGTTAACTATTCATATGTATATTTTGTACTGTCAAACAAGCAAGCTACGCATGTTCATTCATACACGTTACTTTCTATATTGTTCCCCCTAGGTTTGATACATAGGTCAATCCTTCAAAATATTTCAACATTTACTCATCCATTAACTTGCAAGAACTACCGTATGCAAACAAACTTGTTGGAAATATGCCAAATGGTATAGCCTATACGTATTAGTATAATATCCAGTGAAAAGAAATTAGGTTGTTCATGTTATTCCTTTTTCTCCATGATCTTTATCTGGTGGATGTGTAACAAATCACTCATCACACAAAGGTAAACACAGGATTTGAACATGACAAGATCATGAGCAAATTGCTCATGAGAAAAATCCCTTTTCTATTGATGAGTGATCACGTATGTTACTAGATATTTTTCTGAATATTTTCTGTTGCATTTTGTTATTTATTTTGTTTAATAATAGTCAGAAGTGTTGACCGGGTTTTTAGGAAGAATAGCTAAATTTTAGCTATCAGATACTGCAGTTAGGAAAACTCCCACGAAACTAGTAGTGGGTCAGTCTTTTTCTCCATTTATTTTGCTAGTCCAGGGTTATATTAAGGTACTCTGCAATGTAGTATTGGAAATAACACAAGTAAGCATTTTTCATAGCCGAAATTGATTCTCGCAGAAACATTAATTTTGCAGAACCACTTACTTGTTTTGTTCACAATTTGGTATCAGAGCTCCTTTATAGGGGCCTGAACCAGAATCTTTAACATTGGGTGAGAGTGAGCGTGCATCTTTCATGAGGGGTATACACTAGGGTGTGAGAGAGAGAAACACCTTGAGAGTGCACACGTGAAGACTGAAATCTATTCTATAGCCATGACCGACAACAACAAGTACGTGCAGCCCGCAATTCCCAAATTCAATGGTCATTATGATCATTGGGCAAAGCTCATGGAAAATTTTCTTCGATCAAAAGAATATTGGCATCTGGTGGAGAATGGCATTGCTACTGTTTCCAATAGAGCCAACGCTTCAGAAGATGAAATTAAATTAATGGAGGAGCAAAAGTTGAAGGATCTGAAAATCAAGAACTATCTCTATCAAGCGATTGACAGAGAAATCTTGGACACCATTCTGAATGACGATACGTCCAAGAATATCTGGGAGTCTATGAGGCAAAAATTTCAGGGATCAACTCGTGTTAAACGTGCTCAGTTACAAGCATTGCGCAAAGACTTCGAAATATTACAAATGAAGGATGGAGAATCTGTGAATAGCTATTTTGCTCGGACCTTGAAGACTGCTAAAAGTATGAAGGCTTGCGGTGAAGACATGCAAGAAAAAATCATAACTGCAAAAATTTTGCGGTCTATGACAACAAAATTCAACTATGTAGTTTGTTCAATTGAAGAATCAAATAACATGGATGACATGACCATAGATGAACTTTAGAGCAGTTTATTAGTGCACGAACAAAGGATGGTGCCAACTGTGGAGGAAGAGCACGTCTTACAAATTGTAACAAGTGAGAAAAGTGGGAGAGGAAGAGGAAGAGGAAGGAGTAGCAAAGGATCCTTCCGCGGCAGAGGTAGTGGAAGACAAAGTTTCAACAAAAATGAAGTTGAATGCTATAAATGTCACAAACTTGGACACTTTTCATATGAGTGTCCCACATGGGAGAAAAACGCCAACTATGCTGAAGTTGAGAGTAAGGTGGAACAAGAGGATGAGATCTTGTTAATGGCTTCTATTGATCCCAAAGAAGAGGAGAACAAGTGGTTTTTAGATTCTGGGTGCAGCAACCACATGAGTGGTACCAAAGATTGGTTCTCGACTTTAGATGAAAGCTTCCATCATACAGTTAAGCTTGGGAATGATACCCGCATTGCTGTTAAGGGGAAAGGAAGTGTTCGTATGATGATAAATGGAATCACACATGTGATAGCTCAGGTATACTATGTCCCTGACCTTAAGAATAATCTCTTGAGCATTGGACAACTTCAGGAAAAAGGCTTGACCATCACAATTAATAGCAACATGTGTATAGTCATTCATCCAGTAAAAGGGAAAATTATGGAAGTAAGTATGAGCAGCAGTCGGATGTTTGTACTGACTGCTACTCGAGCTCCAACTGATGTTGAATGTTTCCAGGCTGAATTGGAACGGGATTCACAATTATGGCACAATCGCTTAGGTCATTTAAGCTATGATGGCTTAAAAACACTTGCTTCTAAGCAAATGGTGAATGGACTGCCTGCAATTACAGTTCCACAAGAATTATGTACACACTGTTTGACTGGAAAGCAACATCGAAATACCATGTCAAAAAGAAGTACATGGAGAGCATCGAAATACCTAAAATCTGTAGATTATTTTAGGGTGTTTGGATGCATTGCTCATGTTCATACACCAGACCAACTACGCATCAAGTTGGATGATAAGAGCAAGAGATGTGTTCTTCTTGGAGTTAACGATGAATCAAAAGCCTACAGATTGTTTGATCCTGTTAAAAATCGGTTCATTACCAGCAAAGATGTTGTGTTTGAAGAAAGAAAGTCTTGGAACTGGGAGAAAAGTGAGGACACCAGCCACCTAGAGAATTTGAATGAGGCGCAACAGCAGGATGTTGAGGAGGATGAGCCAAAACAATGCAGAACGGGCAACACAACAAAATGCAGAGCAATCTGCAGAACCACCGAGTACAGGTAATGCTGGAAACAATAGTTCTAACTCTAATGATAATGCAGCTCAAGGGAGGGCCAGAAGACATAGAAGCGAACCCGTTTGGATGGCTAACTATGAAAGGGGAGATGGTCTATCAGATAATGAAAATAATGCTATGATGGTAATAGAAGATGATCCTGTGACTTATGAAGAAGCAGCTAAGAGTAAGACATGGAGAGATGCAATGAAAAAGGAGATGGAAGCCATAGAGAAGAACAATACTTGGGATTTAACAGAATTGCCAATAGGTATGAAACCAATTGGAGTCAAATGGATATACAAAACCAAGCTCAAAGAAAATGGAGAAATTGATAAATTCAAAGCAAGATTAGTTGCAAAAGGATACGCACAACAGTATGGAGTAGACTACACTGAGGTATTTGCACCAGTTGCCAAAATGGACACTATACGCATTTTGTTATCCCTATCTGCTCAACACAGCTGGAGTATTTATCAACTTGATGTGAAGAGTGCATTTCTTCATGGAGATCTCAAAGAAGAGGTATATGTACAACAACCCATTGGCTTCGTGAAATTAGGTGAAGAAGAAAAAGTTTACCGATTAAGAAAGGCATTGTACGGGCTTAAACAAGCACCAAGAGCATGATACAACAAAATAGAGACATACTTTCTACGCAATGGCTTTGAAAGGTGTTATTGTGAACACACATTGTTCACAAAGTCAAAGGAAGGTAAAATTCTTATTGTGAGTCTATATGTTGATGATCTGATATACACTGGAAATGATGAAAACATGTGCAATGATTTTAGATCATCTATGATGCTAGAATTTGACATGTCGGATCTAGGGAGGATGAGATATTTTCTTGGTATAGAAATCTTGCAAAACTATCATGGAATTTTTATGTGTCAAAGAAAGTATGCTAGAGATATTTTAACGCGGTTTGGTATGCAAGATTGCAATGTAGTAAAAAACCCAATTGTGACAGGAACAAAGCTATCCAGAAATGATGCGGCACCTAAAGTGGATGCCACTAAATTCAAACAGGTAGTTGGAAGTCTAATGTATTTGACTACAACTAGGCCAGATTTAATGTATGGAGTCAGCCTGATTAGCAGATTTATGGCCAATCCTACAGAGACACATTGGTTCACGGCCAAACGGATACTAAGATATGTGAAGGGAACAACTGAGCTTGGTATATATTACAAAAAGGGGGAGAATACTAGAATAGTAGCATATACAGATAGTGATTTTGCTGGAGATATTGATGATAGGAAAAGTACATCAGGTTTTGTATTTTTCTTAGGAAGTGGAGCAATATCATGGTCATCCAAAAAGCAACCGGTAGTAACATTGTCTACGACGGAAGCTGAATACATAGCAGCTGCTTCTTGCGCGTGCCAATGCATATGGATTAAGAGAATTATGGAGACTCTCGGTTTCAGTGATGACCACATGTTAGTTCTGTGTGACAACAATTCTACAATTCAATTGTCAAAGAATCCAGTTTTTCATGAAAGAAGTAAACATATAGACGTACACTTTCATTTTTTAAGAGATCTTGTTAAAAGGTGGGAGTATTGAACTAACGTATTGCAATTCAGAGTCTCAAATAGCTGATATTATGACTAAGCCGTTGAAGCTGGATCAGTTTTTAAAACTCAGAAGTATGCTGGGTTTGATTGAAGCATCAGAAGTAAACTAGATGACAAACATTTAGTTTAAGGGAGGGATTGTTAGTAGATATTTTTCTGAATATTTTCTGTTGCATTCTGTTATTTATTTTGTTTAATAATAGTCAGAAGTGTTGACCGGGTTTTTAGGAAGAATAGCTAAATTTTAGCTATCAGATACTGCAGTTAGGAAAACTCCCACGAAACTAGTAGTGGGTCAGTTTTTTTTCTCCATTTATTTTGCTAGTTCAGGGTTATATTAAGGTACTCTGCAATGTAGTATTGGAAATAACACAAGTAAGCATTTTTCATAGCCGAAATTGATTCTCGCAGAAACATTAATTTTGCAGAACCACTTACTTGTTTTGTTCACAACGTAGAGTTTAAACTATTGAGTAAGAGTTAGAAAAATCACTAAAAAAATATTATATTATCGACAGATATTTATCGATGGATGGATATGTATTTGTCGAAAAATAAGTGATTATTGACAAAAATTACTGACAAATATAAAGTAGTTATGAAATTTAGTTTTACCAACGGATATATCCGTAATTAAATGAACAATTAACTACTATATTAAATGAATAATTAATTACTGATGGATATATCCGTCGGTAAATAAACAAATAATTACCAACGAGATATATCCGTCGGTAAATCCGTCAATAAATAAACAAGTAATTACCTATATCGGTAAATTAATAATTTTGATAAATAGACAATTAATTATCGATCGGATATATATGTTGATAATTATTTATTCATTTACCAACAAATTTATTGACAAATTTAAAGTATATTTTTATAAATCAATATTAAATTAATAGAATTAAATATTTAAAATTATATAATAATTACTTAATTTTAAATATATTCTAATAAACACGACATATACTTTCACCGTGGAGTGTCTCCTCAATCCAACATATAAATATATCAAAATTTATAAATATATAAATACATTTGTATTTATATATTTTATATTTATATATTTACACAAATATACATTTATTTATATTTAAATATAATTTATTTGTAAATTATTATTAGAAAAACTTAGTAACCTAATGGTTGTAGTATCAATTTCTAACTTTAAAATACGAGAAATATAAATTAAATAATTTAATAAATAATAAAAATATGAATAAATAAAAATGTGTCTTATTTATTGAATGACTTTTCAAATTCGTTGATAATATTTATCGATAATATAATTATTGACTAATTTCTATCATATTGATAATTTATCAATAATATATATTTATCAAGAGATTTTCTTACTTACCCACTAATTTTGTCCATAAAAAAATATAACTTTTCTTGTAGTCAACAAACTAACATTTATAACTCTAATAATTGATGTACTTTACAAGAAAAAGATGGTGAGTGTACTGACTCCTTTTCTAGCAATGACGTTATGTATGTGAATATCTGACAACTGGTAACTTGTATTGATTGACATGCAGACTATGGATCAAAGGTAATTATTCCTGCCAAAAGAGATGTGCACAACTAACTGAGGATTATGTGACTGGAGATCTTTTTGCAGGAAAGAAACCAACAGATGATATGGCAGCAGAAGGATTGAACTTGAAAAATTGGATAAGTAACTATGCCAATTCAATCATGGAATTTGTGGATTCTAATTTGGTACCACGAGAATCTTATTGATGACACATTGGTTCATATGTCATTTATTTTGAGATAATTAGCCCTGAAGTGTTGTAGAAATTCACGTGAAGCACGGATTAGTATGGAAAAAAGGTCATCGCGTTATTAACCACTATCAATTTTTGTTCACTCAAATGGAAAAGGGATCAGAAACATATAAAGTCACACACCACTGTGAATAATGTATGCTTGTTGATTTCTGACTCTGGTTCAGTTTTATGGTCCTTGCTACTGTTAGGTGGTTAGTTATAAGTTGTCATAGCTACCATCATTTGTGTAAATAAATAAACATACAGTGTTGTTTTCAGAATTACAATCTTGTACAAAATTGGGTAATTATATAAGATGGTCCAGGCCTCCGCCATTTTACTTTGTACTGCTACCAAGCTTTAAAAATATAATGATTTCATTAATCTTTTGGCAGCACTCGTGTAGTTCCTAATTTATTTTCTTCCTTGAAAACAAATCATTACATGCGTGATGGTGATGGACCTGATTGTCAATGCCCAACAACATTATCAACTCTCTCTCCTTGCTAACCCAGCTAATCAACTTGAGACAAATCATTACATGCGTGATGGTATGAAGACAATAGCATGTTCCCACTTGAAGACAGGACTGCCCCCATCTTGTATACAGGAAAAAGCATCACCCATTTCGCATTCCTGATTTATTAGTTTAATTAAATGAACCTTAGATCGTATTGACAGATGTATTTTAGGTCTTAGTTTCATGGGTTTATTTTTAGTTTATACAAACTTAGTCATTATTTGTTCATTATGGACGCCTGATGACAATTTATTATTGCAACAAAGCCTCAATGGGCAATATCTGTGTAGTCCAATGACTTCTGAGGGAAAGGAAGAAGATAGAACAGCCATATTCAAAAAGGATATGTTTGAGATAAACCTAGTGTTTGTCAGATTAGGTCATGAGAATGAAGATGTAGCATATATAGACCATAGTTAGCCAAAATCAGTAAATCATAAAAAAAAAAAAATTAACAGAGTATTAGCAATGTTCATGATTTACCTGATATTGCCTTGGTGCACCTAATGTGAATATTGATAAGCTAAGCAAATGATCGATGTGACTAAACAGTTTACCCTTTGAGCACCTAATTTGATTCCAGAAATTTACAATTCCATCAGATGTCTAAGGGCAAAGATTTTGCATCGAAATAGCATTCAACTACAGAGAAACTCCTCAGCATTACAATAGCATTTCTATGGCCAGTCTCAGTTTGATTCCCTTCTTAGGAGATAATAAGGATTAACATTGACAAATAAAAAATGAAGATTCAAATATCCAGGCAAACTGAGACCTCCCAGTCCCCCCATATCACAACATCTTGATAATCTATTTTCCATGAAAACATACTGCTTCCACAATCAAATCCACATCAAACATTTGGATGGGTTATCAGTAATTGACAAATTTATTATTGTCAAATACAAAAACGACTACATTAATTGCCTCTAACGTGACTTGTTAAACTTGAACTCTAAACCTCTGATTCAGCACTAGTATGACTATCCTTGATCCATCTTATGCTTTAGCATTGACTATCCTTATTCATGAAAGGGTTAAATTGACATGGTATCACAATGATTTCCCCTCAATTGAATTTCCTCAACAATTTATTTACCAGAAATCTCTGCAAGAACAGAAGCCATCCTTGAAATGGTGAAACCGATTTGAATCTCTCAGAATAATTTCCCTTCTGGTTGACTTGGACATGAACTTTGCCATCTCATGACAATCACCGCATACTCGTAGATTCTTGGCGACCCTAATAGTTCTCCCAAGCGGCAAATTTAATATACCAAAAGCCATAGCTAGCTTCTCACTGTGCCCACACAAGGCCAATTCCTTCTCCGTCTCATCTGCATTAACCAACGCATACCTCATCTCAGGAGAATAACCTTCATTCTTCATCTTTATTCTCAAACTATTCAGTAATGAGACCATACTTTTGGCTTGAGGGTGTGTAGAATCTGCAGAAACAAAGGTGGTACATTTTCCTTGGACTTCTATCCAACTACAGCCAGGGCTCTTTTTTAGTCCCCGCTTACAAATCCTCTCCCGTAACTTCTTTACTTCTTCCCACTTTTCTGCCTCTGCATAGATGTTGGTCAGAAGAACATAATATCCTGTGTTGTCTGGCTCTAGCTCAAAAACATGCTCTGCCACTTTTTCTGCTAGCTCCACATCATGATGGATCCTACAGCCACAAAGCAAGGCACCCCAAACTGTAGCATCTGGTTTAATTGGAATTGTCTCAATGAAGTTGTACGCCTTAGATAAATTTCCAGTGCGGGCAAGGAGATCTACCATGCAAGCGTAGTGCTCTAACTTGGGTTCAATGTTGCATTCACTTCTCATGGAATTAAAAAATGCCCACCCCTCATTCAGTAATCCAGAATGACTGCAAGCATAAAGTATGGAAGTGAAAGTAATCTCATCAGGTTTAATACCTGCAATCCTCATCTTCTGAAAAGTGGCAATTGCTTCATTTCCAAACCCATGCATGCCATACCCAGTAATCATAACAGTCCAAGAGATCAAATCCTTCTCAGGGATAATATCGAAGAGCAACCGTGCATGGACTAGTGACCCACATTTTACATACATATCGATAAGTGCATTGACTACATGCAAATCTGATGAGTACCCATTCCTCAATATGCACCCATGAATCACTCTGCCTATATCAAGAGCAGCTAGGCTTCCACAAGCTGGAAGAACACAAGCCATTGTAATGCCATCAGGTCTTGATTCTTCTAGCATCTCAGAAAAAAGTTTAAGAGCTCTATTAGGGAGAGAGTTTTTTGAATAACCACCAATCATGATATTCCATGAGACAATGTCCTTAACCGGAATTTGAGAGAAAACTAAATAAGCTTCTTCCATGCTTCCACATTTTGCATACATATCCATGAGAGCATTAGACACAGGCAAGCTCAAGACCACGTTGTTCTTTCTAAAGTAATTGTGCACATCTCTGCCTTTATCTAATGAGTTGCTATGAGCACATGCATGAAGGACACTAGTCATGGAATAAACATCTGGGCTAACCCCTTTGCTTTCCATTTCATAGAATAATCTTATTGCATCATCATATAGACCTTCTCTTACATAAGCAGAAATAATCGAAGTCCAAGAGACAACAGTTGTTTGACCCATCTTCTCAAAAGCTTGAATTGCGTCATTTAAATTACCACATTTTGAATACATGTCTAGTAAGGTATTGTTAAACCTAACTTCCTTACCAAAACAAGCTTTCACTCCATGACCATGAACTGCTCTCCCAAATGAAAGACTACCAACATTTGCGCAAGCCACAAGAGCATTAACCAAGGTAGCCAAATCCACACCAACCCTTAAAATAAGCATCTGAATGAAAAACTCAAGTGCAGTGTGGGAAAAACCATTCATCACACACCCACTTATCATGGAATTCCAGGACACAACATCTCTATCGCCCAATTCATCAAACAACTTGTGTGCACTGTCAACTCCTCCACTTTTGAAGTAAGCTGCAATTAAAGAGTTAACAACAGTATTATAAGAACCAAAGCCTAGTTTATAAATATGCCCATGGATTCTTTTACACTCTCCTACACTTCTCAAAGTAGCAAAACACTTTAAGATGCATGAAAACGTATAAGAATTCCCTGTAATTCCCAGTTTCTGCATTTTCCTAAAAAGATATATACTTTCACGATAATCACCGAACTTTGCGTATTCAGACATCATAAGATTCCACAGAAAAACCTTATTATCACCGAGAGTAAGATCAAATATCCGTCTCCCTTCTCTTAAATCTCCGCAACTCACATACATGAACACTAGTTTTGGAGCCAAAACTCCTGCAATTGGTATCCCATTGGAGGAGATAATTGAATGAACCGTCTTACCCTCTTGCAGACGCTTACGTTCAGCACAGAGCTGCAAGACAGAAGAGTATGTGTTCAATTCAAGGTCGGATTTTTGGGACATTCTGAGCAATTCCACGGCATTTCGGAGATCACCCAACTCGCAGAATTTGCTAATTTTGGCGTTTTCGTCCAACATGGAAGAGACACCGACCCTAGTGCTACGAGGAACGTCCAAATTTGAAGATAACAAACATTTTCTTGAAGATTGTCTAAAGAAGATGAAACCGTTCCGAGGCTTGGAATAATTTGCTTCATTTGTATGACAGTTACAAGTTGTGCAGGTGCTGAAGTTCGATATGCTTTTAGCCATTGTCAACAAAATCGCCTCTGGTATCCTGCGAGTCCGAGTGCTGTCCGTAAATATATAAAACTTTTTTTTTCTACATTTTTTTCCTTAAACCTTATCAAATATTACACTCGCTATATTATAGTAACTAGAAGATAGTATCTGAAATTAAAAAAGTGTCCAATAACTCTTCAAAATAAAAATTATTGTTACTTTAGTTTTTAAAATGTATTACTCATTATTATTATTATTATTATTATTATTATTATTATCTTAAATTCGATAATTTATAATATTTGAAAAAGTATAAAACAAAATAAAAGTAATTTGCTTGAAATGTAAACATGAAAGGAAGTAAGTTTGAAAGCAAATGTAAACCACTTGGAAAATAGATGCATGAATTTAAATACTTATCTAAAGAAAAAAATAAGTGAGAAGAAGAAGATGTAATTGAAAGTAAAGTTTTGTGACATAATTTGAAAAAGGAAAACAAATTGGAAAAATGTAAGTAGAAAGTGGTTTTAAATGACTAGAACTACAAAATTGAATGACGATGAAGGAGAGAAAGGCTTGAAAAAGTAAATCAAGAGCAAGATAAAATTGCAGAAATGTGATGAATTTCACTTAAAATCAATTGAAAATATACACTTAACTCATTTGAACTAGTGTGTGTAAGAAGGGAAAGATACAACATATTTTGTCTAATTGTTTTCAACCATTAAAATTGGAATTCAAGGTCTTATCCTGATTTTTGTTTTTAATGATCGAGAAATTTATAAATACAAGTTAAATTGACTAGACAAAGTTGATAAAATTATGACAGTTATCTCTATATATGTGACTTCAATAATTATGGATATGTTCATAAACATCGAAGTCTTGTCTAAATTTTCTGTTTTTAACACTTACTCATTTTTTACATCTTTATATTTGGTACATTGTCCTGATTTAATACCCTACTAAAATTTCACACCTCAAATTTTTCGGTACCATTTTCTGCACTAAGTTTCAAACTTTGTTATTCGAGATATCAAAAATCTACAACTCAAAGTATATTCTCAACACTAAAAAGGAAAATAATGAGTTCATGCCAACATAAATAAAATCATACGAGATTGTATAATTGTTATTCTTAATGTCATTATTTTTTAAAAATTCACAAAAACAGTAAAACCTAACCATTATTATAAATAAAACATTTTTCATCGTTGAAAACCTTTTGTCTTTCTTTTAAATATCATTGATTTATAAAGGAATTGAATGAAGAACGGTATAAATTTTAATTTTTATAAATTATAAATAAAAAAAAATCAATAACAAGAATGAAAAATAAATCTTTAGTTTTTACTTCTAGAAAATTAAAACCAGTATCTACCTATCTATAATTATAAATATAGATACACACATGTACAGGATAATCAAGATCTTTTATAATAAGTGATGATTATTACTTGAAACTATAGTCAAATAAATAAATAATTGACATTAGGAAGTAAAATAAGTGAAAATGAGAAAGGAACTTTTACTTAAGTGTTTGTTTTGCAGTAAATTCTTTACTTAATTTTTACAAATAAGATCTTTTGCCACTAAATGTAAGATACGCTGTGTTTGTGTGTGTAATAAATAAACTCTAAACACACACTCTCCAAATTGTGCTGGTAATTTCTTTACATGGAAGCTTCTCATCTTCATGGCATACCCTCAGAATGTCAACTAGAACACGTGGCTATGCATTAACATCCCACTAAAATACGTTGATGTGTCATAGCATGTATGCCAGAAATCCACTCACTATATTTAGTGAGTATGAAGGAATGAGGTAAGAATAATATAGCTTGATTCACCAGCTAGAACATATTTACATGAAAAAACCATGGCAGAACAAATGCAATTACCAGGCATGCCATCAAGAAATTACAAAATGGCTGTCCTCGCCAGCATCCACCAAACCTGCGGGATGAGTTGCCACCGTCGTCCCTGAACCTTCTTTCATTCCACTTTTCCATAAATCCATAATTAGTAACACCCAAAACATTTGCCGCAGTCTCACCACATATTTCACATAACCTGTGATTAAAAAAGGTAGCTGATATTGCGGATTTTGACTTGATCTTGGAGAAACCAAATAATATATTATTAATAAATAATAAATAAATATAAAAAGAAAAAAGAAGATGAAAGGGTAAAAGGATAAAATTATAGATATATACTTAAATATATTAAATGATCATTAAGTTTGAGGGAACAAAATCATAAATTATATGAGTTACAAAATTAAAAAGGGGCTGAGATAATAAAATTATAAATATACAAATAAATATATTAAATGTTTATTAAGTTTGGGGGGCCAAAATCATAAATTACATGAGTTACAAAACTTTAGGGGGTCACGGCCCCCCTCATCTCCCAAGAAAGATCCGCCGCTAGATATCAATAATTTATTTCATAATAGATTATAACACAAGACACTCGCTTGCAAGGGACCATCTTCAAATTTGGAACTATACAATAAAACTATAGCATAGAACAAAAGAACGTCAGAATGATGCAGTGAAAAGTTAATTTTAATGGTGAATCATATCTCTAAGCATAGAACAGAGAGGGCTTTTACAGAACTTATAGAACATATAAAAATTGACTACAACTTCTATAAGCTTCTTTTTTGCTTAGAAGATATTGCTAAAAGGATCCTCATGGTGAATCATATCTCTAACAATTTAGATTTTAACTAAGTCCATTAACATTGTGAGATTCACATGACGGACTTAACTTAGTGGGACAAGGCTTTTATTATTGTCTTTCAATAAATTTTATTGAGAAATTGACTAAAATAAGCTGTTCCCCATTTAGGAATAAGTTTGCATGTGATAAGCTCTCATTGAATAAGTGTTCAATATAGCTGTTGACCCCATCCATCAAATCGTTTATATATGATACAAGAATTAAGATTGACCATGATCAGTTATACTAGATTGCAACACAATGGTTCTCACTTGACATGGGACCAATGTCCATATTTCGTCTCCAGCAATAGAACCGACTTAGCAAAAAGGAACCTAAAAAATATTCAATGAAAAAGTACTTCACACTTCGGTTCTGGGAGATATATTGACAAATATGAGCCCATGATATCTGATAAAAATTATAAAGATTCATTTTGTGGTGGTGATAAAAGTATAAACTTACTTTTCTAGAGCATGCCCCATATGTCATCTGAATAGAGAAATAACAGATCCCAAAGAATCTTCACCAAGACAGTTACAAGAGGACTTTCTTTTCAAATATCAACGACAATCGCCATGAATATCACGATCAAATGCAATAATTGGCTAGTTTCCAATGGGACTTAATTGAATCATATGGATATTAATTAACCTCAAGTTACAAACAATAGAAGCAATTTGCTATCATGTTTACCTCTAACCCATCATCTTACATCCAAAAGGTGGAAAATGCACTGGCTGTCTGGACACATTTGTTCAACTCAACACTCAAAGAACCCAAGTAACTATAGGAGCTCCAAATTGGCTGATGACAACTGATACGAACTGTAAAGCTATGTCTGACTGCAGTAATTATTAATTATGATAGCGGTTCTCCAACTAGAGAAGTACCAATCCAAAACCAAATGGCAGTACATTAGGGGCCTTATGAAGGAAAAATCAGGCATAAGCCCAGGCATGAATCTGGAAAGGGTTTGAACAAATCCTAATAATGGTATTGGAAAGTCAAATTCTAATCTAAGGGCACAATCAACACATGTATAAGGATGCCACAGACTCGCGACTTCAAAAGATAAGCCATGGAAATACAAGAAAGATAAAATCTTTACAATACTAATGTTGAAATTATTAACGTTCCTTGTTATCAAGTTAGCTGCAGTACGCCCAAACATAGAGAAACGAAAGGGAAAGACAAATATTTGCTTGCAGAAATTATGCCAAATTGGATAATTAAGTAAAAAGAAACTTATGAATCCCTACATATCTAGGAATTAAAAATTAAAAATAAGTAGACAACAACAGGAGTGTGAGTAATTTTGAAAGCTTCAATGCAAAATCTAAAAAAAAAAACGCTGATGTTATTGTTTATCTACTACCTAGAATCAAAAAGTGATATTGTGCAAAACACATATACCTGGTCCCCTTAAGTCTGAACCACGCTTCAGCACAATGAACATGTGCAATGCCTAGCTCATCTTTACATGCACAACCAAGATGAATCAAATCTGGATTCGTAGCACTACTAGCAGGGCCAACAGTTGTTTCACTTTCATCCGATGGCTGCATCGAAGCCAGATGGCAAATCCTACAAATCAGTTCACCTTCAGAATTCTCGCAAACCTTTTTGCGGCTTCTGCAATTTATATCAATCACACATGAATGATCAGTTTCAGACGCCCCTTCTGGTGCTTTCATGGATGCCAAGTTCAACCCTGATTCATTAACTTTTGCTTCCAATTTCCTAATATCCCCATTGACATACTCAGTCTCAAAAGAATCAATTACAACCACAGTTTCAATCACTTCCTGATTAACCAAATGGTTTGACTTATAGCAAGTTCCCTGATCAACCCCAAGCAATTCATTATCACTGATATTTTCTTGATCGTGCTTGTCCTGACCCTTAACTTCCTGAAGCCCCTCCTTTAGCTCCTTATCAGGTACTAAATCCTTACCTACCTCTCCTGAAGTTCCAGCTTCTCCACTTATACCAACTCTGCCGCCCATGTTGTTCCCATCTACTGCATCAATAACTACCCCTTCAACAAAATGACTCAAATTCCCATATACCCATTCATGAACCGGACCCGGTATCTCACCTCTCTCTTCGCTTCTGTTTTGATCCATTAACAGTTAGTTCACTCTCAAACCTGAAAAGATATCCCAAACAATGTCACAATACAAACCGAACCAAAAAACTCTCCGTATTTTAATTACAGAGGATGAACAATGTGATCAAATGAAAGGTGGAAAATGCATATCTTCCAATGACCCACTTCTGGATTCGAGCAGATATTAAGAAATAATCGATTTAAAATAAAAGGAAATCATGGGCGTCACCTTCGAGATGGATGACCTCGCTCTCCAAGAAAACAAGCCCCAAATACCCGTAAAGTGATTGGGTTTACTTCCAAATATTAAATTCCACAATCGAATTCAACTTGGATATGCTTCAATCAGACTCTGGCCAGGTAAAACCTGGGTGGCTTCCTTCAGGGATTTAGATGAAGGGAAAATAAAAGTATTGTAAAGTGGGGAAATAAAATAGGAGCAGGCTTAGCCGATGAAAGGAACTGGAAAAAAAACAGTAACAGATAGAAGTTTCAGTGGAATTGAATCATTTAATTAGTTGGGTCAGTGAACGAAGCAAAAGCAAATAAAAGGTCTTACTCCATTGTCGTATAATAAAATAATAATAGCAAACGTAAAATTAAATTAATAATTAATTACATATATAATTAATTATTTTATAATTAATTACAATTAGAACCAGCTATTATTTGAATTTGAATAATAAGTATACATGTTAATAGAAACAATAATCTTTTACATTAAAACTGTACTAAAATTTAGGAAAAAAATATTTTACAAATTTAATCATCGCTCTAAGTATACTTTCTAATGCATGATTATAGTTAAAAATTACAAAATCAAGAGAATAATTTAATTATTATGTAGTGAGATTTTAAATCTTAATTAATAATAGAGTATTTTCTGAAAAAATGAGAAAATGTATTATTAATAATATGCCATATATAATAACAAATATTTCTTTTTATTATAGAAATTATTACAATTTTTAGGTGATAATATTTTTATAACTTAATTTTTAAAAATAACTTATTAATAATCTATTTATAATAATATAATAATAAAATTATTTATTATATTATTATGAGTGAACTGAAAATATATTTTTATCTTAAAAATAATTTGCTGAAACATAGAGAAAGGAAAGGATAGATACAGATGAGTTAGATGCTACAGAGTTAAGTATTAATTTATTATATTATATTGTATAAAATAATTTATTATTATTATTATTATTATTATTGCCGAAATTCTTGATTCAATATTATCTGAAAATAAAGTATATTATGAGTGGCGGTTGAAGTATGTTATATTATTATATTGCATAAATCTTATGGCTGTGGTGAAGTACAAGAAATTTGCATGAGACCTTAAAAAATAGTGTTGGACTCATCCAGTTTTCTTGTTTATGTTGTTAATTTGTTTTGTGTGTTTGTTCTTTTCTTTTGTGCGTATGATGCATATTGTTACCAGTTTTATGTCGTTATTAGTTTGCCAAATACTAAACTTCACATTGTTATCTATGCAAATTAGAATGCATTATTTGAATTACGAAATTTTTACCATTTTTTCTCTTAGTGACTTCACTGTATTTACTCAGAGTAAAAACTCTTCTTATTTTCGTGTCTTTTTTATTTTTATTTAATAATAATAATAATAAATTATAAAGTTTGTATTGGCTTACAAAACTAAATTATATTTATCTAATGTCGCTCATGACAATTTTTATTTATTTAAAATATAATTAAAAAAAATCTTAACATTACAAAAATTTTAGTTTCCTTATTTAAATGTTATTCACAGAACTTTTTTATTCTATTAATTTATAATAAGTAGTTAATAAATAAATTGAAAAGTGTTATTACTCTTTTAATTGTTATTTTAATTTTAAAACACCTCGTCTTTTGTATTCAAACAAGTATTAGTAAAAATATTTAAGTTACGGAAAGAATAGCCATTCACAAGATGATTAATATTTCATACTAATCTAGGAATAATTCAAAACTTCAAACACTGTATATGCCTCTTCAACAGTCTGAATTTGAATTTGTTTTTGTATGAGCATTTGTTTTAAAGTGTTCAAATCTACGAATTTTTGGAGAGCATGATCTTAATGTATAATTTTTTTAATATAAATTTATTTGATAACTAGATAACTATAATAAAAGTACCATTGGACACAAGTATACTAAGAGTGGAAAAAGTCAAGAACTATCCAACTTGCTATTTTTTTGGTATTTTATAGTTTACGTAAACTGATACCTACATTTACGATTATTGGTGGAAGTTAATGCCAAAAAATATCCACGAGTAATAAACAAATATGCATATGCTTTAAAATACTTTTACAATTAAGTTGAAAAAACTAGCAGTGCTAATTTATATTTTAAAATATAATGTACGCCAAGAGAATCCACTCCCTACTTATAAATTATTATAATAACCTTAGAATAGCATTGATAGTAGATGTGATAATATAATTAACTATTAATGATTGAGTAATCGAATAAATGGGTCAAGAGCAAAACAAATGGATAGGTGATCCGGACCACCCTATATGAACTCATTAATGATAATAAATTAAAATGCAAAACTCTTCTGTCTAGTTGATTTAACAACGTCATTGTTAGCTAAGGTGTTTAAAGTTCATTAAGATCAAGTTTTGATCTGATTTGACTTATATTTAATTTTTTCTTTTGGCAGTTGTTAGAAATATATAAAGTGGTAATTTTTGTGTATAAGATAGTTACGCTAATGTGAACAAGATAGAACAACTTAGTGCTTAAGTTCACCATGATTTTGGAAAAATAATAAATATCTATGTGATGGATGATGTTGACTGAAAATACAAATACCTTTTTAACCAAACTCTATCTCAACAAACCTTTATATTACTTCCCAAGTGGATTGCATAAAGAAGGATATGGGTATTGTAGGACATAGGGTTATAAACGAAATTGATGATTCAATCAGCTTGATATATGAAAAAAAAAACATTAATTTCATTCTTAATATAACTACTGCTATTTTTCTTACTTAAATTCCTTTTTCAACTTTATCGATTTAGTATTTAAAAATTATTTTAACAATATTATAATAATAAAAAATGCCTTACCTTTTCAAATAAAAATAATTCATATATTCTACACAAGTACAATTCAATATTGATTAATAAAACCTAAATTTTAAAACATCTGAAAACCTAATGTGAGCGTTGAAAGAGTACAAGTTATGAACCATATCGCTCTTAACACATATTATTGTTACTTAGTGTATCTTTAATGAGTTGTTTTATTTTTGAAAAAAAGTGAAATAATGGCCCTAAATGTATTATCATATATAACTATTTTTTATTTAATTTAACGCAAAAAATTTAAATAATTTTAAACAATTCATTATTTTATATACTATTTTAATATTTTATATAATAATAGAATATTTACAACTAGTTGTATTGAGCATTGTGTAGTTTTTAGAAATAAATATTTAAGGAAGCATAATAATGAAGACATTGATTGACTACTACAAATAGAAGTGACACATGACAATAATGGTGGTGACAAATAAAGAAGAAAGATATTTCATTAAAATCGTGAAGAAGGTCATCATAGATTGTATTATTTTGTTGAAAATCTTATATATACAAAACTCAATTTCGAAAAAGGTTCTGTATGTGGAGGGAGGTTTTTATGAGAATTATGGAAGTCCTTGACAATTATGATGATTAGTTTACACTGAGGTTAGATGCAACACAAATACCACAAGAAATTTTATAATTAGCTAGAAAAATTTGTTACAAAATTTATTTTTTACTAATTTGTAGTTAATTAGCTATGAAATAGTGAAGGAATAAGATTGTAATTAATTTGTAGTAAAATAACTATGAAATAGTGAATGAATAAGGTTGTAGCTAATTTGTAGTAAAATAGTTAGAAGACTAATATTTTTGTAACTATTCCCTCACTTAGCAGAAAAATAATTTATCTAGGAAAATTTTTGTCATTAATCATTCGCTATAAATATTAGTTATGTTACTTTTTGAAGTTATTTCCTAGTTAAATTGTGTAACATACCATCATAGGTAAACTGTAACAAATTTATAACAAATTTCAAATTGAAAAGAAATTAAATTGTTGGGAACCATTTTTGTATATTATTTTAGTTTTATAAAAAATTATTTACAAAAAATACATGTAAATTTCTCTAAAAATATATAATTATAAAAAATAGTTTTTGATCTTTTTGAAAAAAAATATCAATAAAAATTAATTACAATTTTTTCTTAAAAAATTATTTCTACCAAATTTATTATAAATATATAATTATATATATAAATTTTTTTATCTAAAATAAATTATTTGGAAATAATTATAAATTTTTTAAAAAAATATCTAAAAAAATTGATAAATATTTAAAATTATTTTCTGTAAGTTTTTTATAAATTTAAATTTGTTGGAAGTATTTAATAATATTTAAATTAATAGAAAATTTTATAAATAATATTTTTTTAGAAATTATTCTTTATAAAAAATAAAAAATTATTATATTTAGAAATACTAATTTTTTTTTATAATTCTTTTAATAAAAATCCTAATTAATCTCTTTCTCATCGCTCCACTGCGCTTCAGCGTCGTTCTTACTACCGCTCCTGCACCGTTCTTGCTTCTGCTCCCGTTATAATACGAAACCTGAGGTTTAAGAAAACACTTTACCCTTTTTATTCTATTCTATTTTCTTCTCTTCTTCCCTAGGGTTTTAATGCTAGGGTTTCAGTGTTCACTCTCTATTTTTCTCTCTCACTCTGTTTCTCTTTCTTTGGGCATAGCCATGGATAGGTACCAGAAGGTGGAGAAGCCTAAGCCCGAGTCTCCAATCAACGAGAATGAGATCCGAATCACAACCCAAGGCACTATTCGCAACTACATCACCTACGCCACTTCGCTTCTTCATTAGAATGAGAAACCTTCGCCTTTTATGCGGATTGGGGTTTTCATTCAGGGTTACATTTTCGGGCTTTGAGACTTAGTTTTGTTTGTTTGTTTGCTAAATGCTAGTGTGTGGGGGTTGGATTGACAAGGTTTGGTTTGTGATATGTGGCATTTTGTATTTTTGTTTGTTTTCGTATGACCTTTGATTTTGGAAACTCTTTATTTGCGATAGAATATGTTTGATGTGGGTTGAGTATTGAGATTTAGTTTCTGGATTCAAAGCTAAAGCACCAGTAACATGTGGAGTTCAAAGCAACGAGAATAGACTTTTCTGAAGAGAACCAAATAACATGAACTGCGTAATCACGGAGTACCTCTTTCTTTTGTTACCTTTTCCCCTTGGCTATTAAGCTTATTTATTTATACAACAATTATATAGGCCTTTTTGCTTCCCACTTGGCATATTTATGTGATGTTGGGTTGTATTTTATCTCAAGTTCATTGAATGACAACAATCAGCCGCATGATCGGCTTACGCACCACTTTTAAAGATTTCATTTAGTAATATTGAATCTGTCAACGTTAAAATTTACAAACTAAAGTAGTTCATTGATTGAGAGACATTCATTTCTTCACCCTTCTTGTAAATGCTTCTGAACCAATAAATATTAGTTAATGTTGGATCACTGTTAATTTCCATCACATGCCCTGTATTCATGACTCAGTGATATCGATATTTTCAGGTGAAGTGAAACTTTTGAGTAAGTATTATGTAAACATTGATTGAGATTATAGAAAGATTTTTTTCATAGACAGAGATTCTAAGTCATATTCTTTTTTGGTGACACAATGCTAAACCATACTAACATATTCTCCAAACAATACAATTTATGGGACCTGCATTGAGAGTTATTGCAGGTACCATGTATGCTGGAGCAGCACTTAAAGATTGAGAAGGTGAGTAATTTGGAGCACAACTTCTAAATCCAGATGGTACAAAATAAGCATCATTTAAAAATAAGTCCTTGGAAGATCTCCATTTCCAACTCTTCCAGTTTTCCTTCACTTCCCTCTTGGTAACCTGTCATCCAAGAACAACATTCAAATGTTTTGAAGCATTATGTATTGGTTTGAGAGAAAAAAAAGGGAGAGATTTCGTGCCACTATTTCTACCTGTTTTGCACTTGGGTCATTTGGTGCTACATAAAAATTCCCTTCACTTAAAATGGTTGGGTTAGCACTACCTCCTATAGCATACATTTTCTACTCATCATATTTGTTGTTGACCACATGGGCGTAACCAAATCTTACCTTGCATTTTCATCCAAGTGAATACAGTATTTATTTCCATTGAACATGCAAATTCAATCCATAGAAAAATCACTCTTACCTTGGCATCCTTTCACTTAGGCCACTAGCAAACTGGTTGAAGGCTATTGTTACTTTAATTATTTTATCCCTTGTGAATTGGTCATTGTGTCCTAGCAACATAACCTGCAGGCACGTTTCTGTGAAGAAAGAAGTCCCACATCGGTGGGAACTTCAATTGGGGGGCTCTCCTCCTTCTTATAAAAGGAGCCCCTCCCTCCTTATTTCAACATCCCAAAATTTCTTTCCTTCTCTAAGTATTAGAAAGTGTTGTCATTCTTAGGACTAGAGAAGGGGTATTTAATTTTTCTTTCTATTATAAAATTTCCACTTTTGTCTATTATTGCTATTCAATTTTTCTCTTCTCTATTTTAGTTGAGTTCTTGTGCAAGTAGTCTGATACCTAACAGTGGTATCAGAGCCACGTTCTTATTCCGTTGCGCTAGTCACTAGAATAGTATTGGTAAAATTCTGAGTATGCTCTGTGGTTGCGGTTTAATCTGATCTTCCACATCAGAAAAGAGTCGTTATTC
>OY731403.1:8348887-8391248 GCA_963425845.1 Sphenostylis stenocarpa
GACTTAAATACGACGTAAAAAGCTCTAAATACCTGACGTAAAAACTCCTTTTTGCACTAGTTATATCCTTAGTTAAGACACAGGGCAACAACTAGCACTAAGCACGGAATAACAATGCCTCGCACACCGACCAGCAAATCTCAAAGAAGGCAAAGAAAAGCTTTCCAAGGAGTGGTCCCTAGATTCATGTCCTCCATTAAGTGCACCAGAATATCCAGCAATAACACCGACCACGTTAACAATGATAAGATTTGTTGAAGGAATTAAGATGTAGTCCACTTGATAATATTATACTTCACCTAACTCCCATCACCACCTTAGCCACCCACAGTGAAGTGATGTTAACACAACATCTTCCGGAATCCTTCCAACATAACGAATAAACAGGATGAAACTCTTCGATCCAATAGTGACACCACTCTGCTGCTGCTCAAAGGGAAATAGTGATTATGATGGAGAGAAAAAGTCCAAGAAGGGCACTTCTTGCATGGTTCAAAAATGAATTATGTCATGCACTTGTTTCAATAATTGACTAACAGAACTACTGAATCTTACAAAAATAGAGAAGGTTTCCACTTTCCACACAATCACTTGAAAAGTTCTTTATATTATATGTTCAGAATTAAATATTGTTTATGATTATTTGATTACTAAAGCAAACAACTTATATGAATCATGAATGTCCAAATGGAGCACTCATTTTTAACGGAGCAAAAAGGAAGAGCAAATATTGTTGTGGAAACAGAAGAAGAACAGGAAGGCTTAACTTGATGATGTAACAGTTAATTTAAAAAGTATCGTATCGATTTTTGAAGCAAGTTGTTAGCCTTTGCTACCAAAGCATTAATTCACGCTTAAAAATCTTAGTAATCTCTCCAAGAGAATGAAAGAGAAACATGAAAAGGTTTCTGTAAGATACTCAAATTGAAAAAACAAGATTCACTCTTAAAAAACATTAGCAAAATGGAACCCACTTTTTTGAAGAGTCAGCTGTCTCCACAAGGGACTCAAATGTATGCATTACAACACCATATGACACATTACACTATCCACAGGTTAGTCCACAGCAGAATAGGAAAGCACTTCTCCCTGATTGGAAGTTTTTCATAGGAAGAACTGCACTGACAACGATATCCAGAGTAGCAAGCTGAGAAGGTTCACCAGGTCTTTCAAATCCTAGCATGGCAATGCCGAAGTGAGCATTCAAGCATCCAAAATGAAGACATGTACTACAGAATGAATATCATATTCAACTTAGACATTACTTTACTATATATTATGCATTGATTTTACTTTTATGTTTTCACAGATTCCAAACGATGAGTAATAAATCCATAACGATATGAATTTTTGGCTCAAAGTTTGAAGTACAACTACAAGGAACAAGGTTTCCAAATGTCTGACAACTTCTATAGCTTCTCTTAAATTTAACCTAGTTAAAGTCTGAAATAATATTTTTAACGTTCAAAAGGAATGTTATTCAATAGACATTTTTTATTATTCTCATCGTAAAAGGAGGTGCATATATCTCATTTAACTTATCAGCTGTGCCGGTGGAATTGGAGTCTCATTTCAGAGCAGCCTTGGGGTGAAGCCTTTTTTTTTTTCGTTACGCCTTCCAGTCAGTTCGCTGAAAGTCTGATTTTTTTAATCAATATATCAATAATTTTTATTTATTCAAATAATTCCTTTATTTATCTATAAGTCCTTTCTTTTTTTTTTATATAATATTTTTTAAAAATTTGAATCATTATCAAATTAAATTTGTAAGAGAATTGTCTCAAATTCAGTATTTTTATAATTGAAGATTGATATTTTAACTATTAAATTTTTTTAATAATAACTTACAAATAAATTATATTTATATACAAATAAATATATATTCATGTAAAATATAAATATAAAATATATAAATTTTTATATTTATATATTTACACGGATATATATTTATTTATATATAAATATAATTTATTTGTAAGTTATTATTATAAATATTTAATAGTTTAATGATTAAGTATCAACTTCGAACTCTAAGATATTGAGTTCGAATCTTATGAGTAACCCTTCTTTAACTGAAGCATTTTGTGTTTAAAAAAAAAACATTAAGTTACAATCAGAACCTAAATGTGTCAATAAACTACTTTTCACGTCGATTCAATAAAAACTGAAGTTGAAATTGTATTTTATATCACCTCAATTATATTAAATAACGATATGAAAAGTATATTATGTAACAGTGTATTTTCCATATTGGATTCAGAGATTCATCATTCGATTCTACCATATGTAATAGTGTATTTTCCATATTGGATTCCGAGATTCATCATTCGATTCTACCAGAAAAACGAGGACAAGTTTATCAACGATGTGCATTCCTAAAGAAATTGTTCGAGGTGTGTATCAAATTCCTCTTTTTCACTATCCACATTGGGCACAATACTGATATGCCTAGCATGGAGCCCAACATCCTATGTTATTGGAAGTGCAGAAGTGAACAACCTGACAATACTAAAAAAACCAATTAATTAACTGATTAAAAACATCTTCACAATTAATAATTTTTTATTTTGAAAAATTGGAAAGAAGTTACTTTGGAAGGTATTTTTGTGGATAAAATATAACGTGGATCCTCATTAATTTTTTGTTTTAATTTGATTCCTTAGTTTAAATTTTATTTCATTTTAGTTTTAAATTTTTATTGTTAGATTTAATTACCTTTGCGTCAGATGATTACATTAATTAAATTATAAATGATAAAATGTGAGAAATGTCATATTAAAAAGACATTTGTGACACAAGTCAAATAGACATATGTCAATCTCATTTGTTATGGTATGAATAACTGTGAAGATGAGAGAGGCAGAGATTAATACATTCGTTTAACTGATATAATCTTCAACCATAGCCAAGCTCGAAGTACAACGTTTATATAACATTCATTATATACACGCCATTTACCTTGTCAATCATTAGATATACAAATCAAATAACATTAGAAAATACATTCCATTTGGGCACGTGTTTAATTTATACAAGGTGTAGAACGCGAGCTTATGCACAGTTCGCGTAGCAATGTCAAGATATCGTCAGAAAAGTAGGATAACGGTAACCGACAAATAGACTAACTTCAAAGTTGAATTGAGAGAAAAGGGGAAGATGAGGTGAACGTTTCATGCATTCAACTTGTAATGTACGTCACCATTGAACAACTTGATATATAAGCTACCATCTATTTGCATAGTTCCTCAGATCATGCAAAATACTTAAGAACCCTACTTATGTATATTTTGCGCTGATACAAATAAAATATCAACACAAACAAATATGTATTAATTGAACTTGAGCATGTATATTTCTACCACATTCAAAATCAAATTACAAAAGGATTGTGAGGCATGATAGAAGCACATCAACTCGCGATTCCGTTGCGTTTGTATAACTAGAAACTCATTCCAAAAAATTAGATGATAATAAATATGTACGATATTTACAATGTCTGATTACAACAGCATCTAATCGTATCTCTCGCAAATCTACAAGGCACCATCAGCTCAACAATTATTCCTGAAAATAGAAATACGTAATTGATAGATCAACCAAGTTAATATGCAAATTATGACATGATTTTCAGGAGTGTCAAGAGGCTTATCCCGATTCCAATATTCATTTCAGGATACAGATATTACAAATGTTAGTAGGACACTTTTTTCAACACATGTTGTACTAATGGGTGAAATTAATGCAAGTCCCAAAAAATAACATGTTTTTAATGAGTCCCAAATATCGTCCCTAAATAAATTTTACGTAGTAGAGAGTGTTGAAAAAGGGGTATTAAAGAGTGTTGTGCATGGATTTCTCAAGAATTAGCCCATATTAAGCATTATGATAAGCAATAGTAGCAAAAAAGAAGGCTGTAATAAGATTTTAGGGCAGAGGGGAAGTACCACAACAGTAGTGCAATTTACGTCCAACCCAGCTTCCATAAGGCAATGATAAGTTTTATATTCTCCGTAACATCGTTTCGCTACAGAATCAAGCCATAAGTTTAAAAAAAGTAAAGCCTCTGGGTGCATGTGTTTATCAAAATGCAGAGCTTTCCCTAGACTTCTCCGAATGACCTGCAGCTTCAGTAATTCAAATATTCATTTCAGATTTTGAAAATCATAAAACCTGATTGGATTATAGTTATCATCATAGCCGGTACCTGAGTAATTTCATTGCCTTTGTACTGATCTTCACTGTTAGGTGCTAAAAAACTCTTTCCACTCTGACCAAACATTTTATAAACTGTTTTTTCATTCATATAATCATTTTGTGGATGAAGTTTGTTTGGATCATTAAGGGTCTCTATTCTTGTCATTTCAAGTCCCTTGAATGTAAACATGTACACATCAGTTTCAATAGCAATATAGACTGAGCAGAAAACAAAACAAAATGTGGCCTAAATAAGCTGCTGTACACAAAAATTGCAAGGAAATAGATTCATACATACCTTGGGAAGCTCCAACGACCAATCATAACAAAATGGACTATCCGCAGGAATTGAATCAAGGGTTGGAATCCTTTGAACAGATCTTTTGGTGCTAAAATCATTTAGGTTATTGATTATTTGATGGATCATAATTTCATCATGACCATGGTCATTATTTGAGTCTACTTCATCTATGGATGTTTGCACAAGCAATTCCGAAAGAACATGCATTACACTGACAACTACCCCAACATCAGGTTTGGGAGATTTAATTAAGGACTTTGAGATACCTTCAAATGTTTTTAGAAGATCAGTAACAACACTAACCCCAGACGATGATGATGATGCCAAAATTGGAATTCGAGAATGACTCTTTGAAGTAAAAGCATCACTCATTGACCTACAAACCCTGGGATCTTTAGTTCCCTTTGCCAAATTATCAGCATCCACAAAAGCTTCAAGTTTGCCTTTGGACATTGAGCAATCTTCTTTAGAGGAAGATTGTGTCACCTTACAGTGCAAATTTAGTACAGGATCCACAGAGCTATTTTTTGGATAATGAATCATATCAACTTCCTTTTCCCTTCCACATGTGTTACTAGAAGGTTGAAGCTCAATCCCCATATTCAGTTCTACAGGGGATTCAGCCATAACAGTTTTCATGAGCATGTGCTCTCCTGACAACAAATTAGTAGTTACAGGTGCACAAGAGTTGGAAGATCGAAATTCGTCCTTTGCATATCCAATCCGAGGAAAGAACTGAGGAGCCAAAGGGTTTAAACTGTTATGTTTTCTGGTTGCTTTCTCGACATTGTTAATTTGTATAGATCCTGAATTTTCTATTGGAGTTCCACAAAAAGCCATGGTTCCCTTCCAACAAGGAGAATCCACGTCAGAGTCATTTTCAACCATATTTTTGGAAGACTGATTCAGAGAAGTGTTTTTAGCAGAGAACATGTCTGTTGTTAGTAATTTGAGTGGAGAAATCTTGAAATTATAAAGAGGAAAAGAGCTACATTCATCAGCTGCATGCATTGTGCCTTTAGAATTTGACAGAAGGTCTTCTGCTACAGTTGTACTAGTACCGGCAGACTCTGTTAGGCAGGGACTCAACCCATGTACAGCCTGCTTACCTGCATATATCATTCCATAACTTTCTAAACAGGTTAAAACTACAAAAAGAAATATCTACACCAAAATTCAACAACAGAACATTAAGGGTCAATCCTAGATGGAAGTAAGATTTTGATACCCTTGGCAGCATTATAATTGAGCCAATTCTATTGCTTCGCTTTAAAAACCTATAATTTATGATATAGGGAGGGTAACTAGAACAATAAAGATAAGGATTTAGTTGTAACGTAAACATTCCCATCACTTCAGAAATGAATTGTACATTTATTCACTTAATAATTGTAAATTGTTACCAATTTACCACTGCATAGATACTCAAACACTCATGGAATAGTTCATCTTCTGAGAGTTTCGAGAAGATAACCGTGCACAATTAAATTTTAATCCATGGTTGGATTGCTAATATGTTGAACGAATAGCTGGTATTCAAATTTCCATCCATATCAGTAAAAAGGAAACTTCAATTCAGGGAAACAATACCATGTTTGTTGTTGCTAATAGTAAACTTTCTATTTTCATTCTTGAGGACAAAGGCAAGGAAAGCAAAGAATATTAAGTAAAAATAAAGAATACGAATTTCTGAGGTATTTTACACTAATGTATCCTATCTATTACTCTCAACAAAAGCCTGATTATATTATATGATATTTTAAATATCAAATTCGCTAATAAAGAGTTTGCGATACGAAGTAATGAAGAGTTGCTTTAGGGATTGTTCGAAATATAATTTCGACATGAATGAAGATTTCTTTAGTTTCATAGAAGTTTGTGATTTGCTCATGGAACCACATTCTCAATTGTTAAACTGTAGAGACGCAACTGCACCATAACACAAATATGCAGAGGAGAAGAAAAACTAAAAGTCTAAAAAACAAATCAGAGAAAATTTCCCGCTTGTGATCATCATTTAAGCGGTAAAAAGCTTAATATTTTCAAAAAATTGTGATAGCAAAATCAATAATTAAGGCAACTAACATAAATATATTTTGCATCTAAAATTATACATTGGTCAAAAAAGAAAAAACTATGGGCTTGAAAAATCAACATGACGATCGTAAAGAAGTAAAATGAAAAAAAAAAAAAGGACAAGAGCCAATCATGAGCACCTTAGTAATTCAATCAAAGACAACAGAAGAAAAGTAGTAAACGATAGGAAACGAAGAAAAGAATAAAACTAAACTACCTTCTTTAAACATGGTAGAGTCAGCAACATCACTTCCTTTGGCATACAAGCTCTCTTGAGAATGCCCTCCTTGCATCCCATGGTCTAAGGGTGAGTAAGTGGGCAAAAATAAATCCTCCGCAAACCCATCAAAGTCACCTTCTTTTGGGGATTCAAGAAAAGGGTACCCTGAAAAAAGGGAACTTGAACATGGTTGGAGTGTAGACCGGTTGAGCGAGAAGGGTTTGGCCAGTGGCGACAAACGTGTGGTCGTCAACGAGGTAACTTGCTTGCTCTGATTCTTCATCATCTTTCTTCTCTCAAACTGAACAGAAAATGGAAGAGTGTGAGAATTCCAAAGAGAGCAAAATCAAAGCGTGTGAGATTATTGACCTCGAAAAAAAGTATATATCTTCGTGACCAAGTAGTCTCTGATAGACTCACTAGCTTACCCAGTCTCTCTCTTCCTTTTCTTTGTAGGAATTTTTTAGTTGAAGTTAAATTAAATTATTCGAAATATGTACTTTCCCAATGTTTTGCCTTTTATTATTTTTATTTAAATTAATTATTAAAAGTTTTTATTTTATTTTATTTTTTAGAATATTATTTAGAAAAATATATTAAATTATTATTTCGATATAAAAAATTATAATTGAGATATACTATATTTTATTATTTTTTACTATAAATAAAATATTAAAGGAGTTCTTTTTATTTATGAAAAAAAAATTAAAAAGACACTAATTAATGGGATGTCTTTGGTAACCCAATCTCTCATATTTTTCTTTTTTTTTAATTTTTTAGTTGACATTAAATTAATTTATTCAAAATTTGTAATTGCAACTTTTGCTTTACTCAACAGAAGTAGAAGTAGAAATGAGTAATTCTCACTAGTTTTTGTAGTTGCAACACCGGAAGTGTTTTTTTTTTCTCAAAAAAAAAAGACAAATTCTGTTGGTATCAACATTTTTAATTACAATTGGAATTTTATTTTAATAATTAATATTGATTCTAATTATTAACATGAAAATAAATAAAATGTCATTATAATATTTTAATGTTAAATTAATACAAAATTCAAAAAGTAATACTATATTACATTTTATACTAAAATTTTTTAACTATATAATAAATGATAATTTTATACAAAATCAAATATATTATAATTCAAATTTAATTTAATTTCATATTATAATATTTAATTTTAAATTAATCCTAATTTCATAAATTAATATTATACTATATTTTATAAAATATTTTTGAATGTATATATATAGTTAAAAATAAGTTCATAAATTTAATATAATTATATATAAAGTTTACTTAAATATACTTCAATTTAAATTAAATATAATAAAGTATAATTATAGTTATAGTTATACGTAAATTTAACTTCAATATAATATTTTGATATTACTTTTAATATATTTAAACATAATATATTATAAATTTTTTAATTATATCAAATTATATCACAAAAACTAATTTTCAACATTATAAATAATTGAATAAAGTGGAATCATTCAGCTAAACTAAATTAACAAATGCAAATTCAATCAGGTTAATTAATACAGGTAAATTCAATCAAATTATAGATTATATTTATTTATTTCTTTAAGATCTATATAAAATAAGAAGAAGTTACACAACGACTGGCACGACCACTACAAAAAATACCACGAGCACGATTATCGTGACCAACATCAATAATCACAGAAAATGTAAGTCGTAAACAAACACTAGCAATACCACCACATATTCCAAGAACAACACCACGAACAAATTATACAAACTGCAACACAAGTGACATCAAATTCAAATATACAAATGAGGTGAGAATCAACTCTCCTGTAATGAGAATTTCGGTAGAGGAGAATAAATTATCGACTCACTATTGTCACACATAATCAATCTTCGGTAAAAGGAGAATCAATTCTCCTTCAACGAAAATCGGTTATCTATGCCTATAATTCATTCTCAACCTAATATATACATGTTATCTCTAATTATGCAAACTTACCTCATTAAACACACCCCAATAACAACAACACCAAGTAGATAATATATGAATCAATCACTACCCAACTTTACAAGTGAACCACTTTTTTCTCGAGCGATAAGCACAATCCTCAAAACCTATAAACACAACACCTCAACTACAATATTTCACGAGTTTCTAATGATGAAGTTTGGCATAGAAAGCATTCACATGTTTTTAATAGCATTCAAAAGCTTAATTATCTCGGTTTGTAGTCAATTAAGTAGGGAACTAAATTGTGGGTAGCCAGGATTTTCTACAAGGAACAAATATTGTATTCATATAACTACTGAAACGATAAAACGGAGGATAATTATGTAAAATTACTTGTATTTCTTGTTTCATCTCCCAGGAAGGTTTATCCACTCCCTCACAATATCTACATTCCTTCCTCCGTCTACTTAATCAGTATATTCTTCCAATCAAAATAAATGATGTAAACTAAATTACTACACGATTTGAAAGTAGTTTTTTTTTTCGCCTAGTTTTTGTTTTCTACCTATACCCAACCGTTGGGCTTCACTAAAATCCAAAGGGTTGATGTTGGCCCCTGAATGTGACTGGCTGAAGATCTTTTTGCGTTAGTCAATTTACCTCAACTCGTTTCACAGTCTATCATTTTTTTTACTCTGGGTTTGAGGATGTTGTTAAATTGGTTGTTTTCTTTCTGAATATGTGGGAGTTACATTAATATTTCTATGTAAATTATTTAATTTTAACAACAACAAAAAAGTTTAATTTCTGGATTAATTATAAAACACAAAGATGTGGAGTTGCAGAAGTGTTTGTCCGGGTAAAATTTATTTCTTTGAATAATTTTAAATTTTCTTACAAATCTCTTAATTCTCTCTCTTTCTCTTTCTTATTAGTATAGATAAAAAAAAATATTCAATCATTTTACAGGATTTAAGATATTATGTACAATTTTCTAGGATATTAAATATCTTTATTTTTATTATATATATACTAGAGTTTATAAAAAATGTTTTATTTTTTTATGATTTTTTTTAAGATATTAAATATTTTTTACTATTTGATGTTTGTCAGAAATTGATAAATAGAATTATATTTCATACATTAATAAAAATTAATGTTGATATGATTTTTTAAATATTTACCATAAAATCAATAAATTTATCATATTGAAGGCATGCAAACACTTTTTATATATAATTTTCATTTCATGGTTATTTATATATAAGAAAAAAAAACATACACTTGTCTTCCTATCAATGAAACTTTTGAAACTAGACACATCTTGCCATATTCTTTATCTTCTCAATAAAATAATATTTACATCTCAAAATTTCCTTTTTACGATTAATTTTTAATAGAGTAATATTTATCTCTGTACTTCGTTTGAAAATAATTTCTAAATAAATTATTAAAAAAATATTTTTTTTTCATGCATTAGGTGCTTGATACCCCTGTTCCAATACCAAACAAAAGCTAAGCGATCCTGCAACACAGATGCTTTTTACATTCGTAATTGCATAATATTGGAATTTTTTTTATGTTATTAATATATTATAATTAAATTTATTCTGTGAATGTTGAAAGTGATTGGGTAAAATTAGAGCATCAGAAGACAAACAAACAAAAAAAAGTGTAATTTTAGGGCATGGTTGTGGAGACTCGTGTGCAGGTTAGGTACATCTCCCCGAAACTGTATCATATTTTCCATATGTAATGATTTCAAACTTTAGTGACGTAGGGAATATGATATTTGATTATACTTCTAAAGTGAAGATCTTGTGTTTCAAGAAAAGTGTGAAAAACTTGATTACAAACTTGACCCGTGTTATGCCACTTTTGAATTAGACAGAAAAAAATAAATCCTTCTACTTATTCATGTAGTAACTCAATATATTAATATAATTTTATCATAATATACTACTTTTAAGCAACTTTTACAAGTTTCATTTTAACAATGAGATCTTACATAAAATTTATAGTTTTATATTTTCTTATTGTATTTCCATTTTTATATTTTTAAAAAATAATTGTTATAATTAAATATTAGTTTAATGTTTTTTTGAAATTATTGAAATTTATTCATTTTTTTTAATTTTCAAGATTACGAATCTTATACATCATTTTTTTTTAATTTCAAGATTCTCACTGTTCCACGTAATTTAAATTTAAGATTTTTGTACTGGATATGTTCTAGAATAGTAGTCTAATTAAAGTAATAATAATTAAAAGAAAAATCTTGAAGTAATTGTTGATATTTAAAAAGAGATTTGCTAGGAAACAAAATACAAAGAAGATAATTTAAAAAAAAAAAATAGTTTCGAAATATTTTTTAAAACGTGGACTAATTAAACAAAAGTTACTTTGTGAATCAAAAGATAATAAAATGAAGCGGTTAAAATCTTATCCCCATTTTTTTATGCATTAAAATTTATAATTTTAACACAAATGATTAAGAATATCAAAGTTTACTATATAAGATATAATCAATTACATGTCTCTTATTCAACCAAATTGTTCGTTTAATAATATTATATAATTTATTATATTAGAAATATATTTAATCCTATAAAAATAAATTATTAATTATATGTGAAGGTTATATAATCAATTGTATTATTCGTATAAAAAAAAATTAAAAATTGACTTTACAATGTTGCAAGATAAAAATGGAAAGTTTATTATTAATTTGTAAAATGACCCAGTTTTAATTTTGGTTATTGTGAATGGTTTGTTTTTCATTTTCCTAAACGGATTTTTTTCCTTTCAATCATACTATTATGTAAAGTTACTAGTTAATTACTATTTAATGACATTTAAGATATATAAATTTGATACTTCTATTTCAAATGAATATTAATACCAATAGTTTTAATTTGTGGAGGGATGAATATAAATAGAAATATATATTTACATGGATTGTAATCAAAATTAACTTACTTTTAATAATTACATACAGTGATTTCAAATGGTAGATGATTACTTTTTTTTTTCTTTCATAATAATCAAAAATTAAAATTTGATAAGTTATGATAATTGAAATATATTTAAGTCCAAATTTATTTATCCTTTTTATAATTTTTTTCAAACCAAAAAATCTCACAATTATGTTTTTATTTCACTTTTTTAATTAAAAAAAATATATTCACCTATTTCTTCAAATTTCATCTTTAACTACTTATTTCCCGAAACAAAACATTAAAATTGAAGAACGAATCACATATAAAGATCTCAACACTATATATTCATTTTAAAATGGTTGCCTTACATCTTTTTCTGCAAACTTAAGATAACTTAAAAATATTTATTTGACCTCCTATATAGAAGAGTGATAATAAATAACTAAAACAAATAACAATATAATGAAAAACATCACCATAGAATATATATATTACATATTGCATATTGACCAATGTGACGAGAGAAAATTTAAATTGTGAAATTCACGACTATGCACATTAGTTATTAGAAACAAAAGTAAAGATTGAAAGTCAGGAAAATTTTATGAGCAGGTAAAGTCAAATTTTTGTTTAGAAAATTTGAAGAATATTTAATATTTTTTTGAAGGTGCTCAATTGGAAATGAGATGTACTTGTGTTTTTAATTTAGTTTTGACAGTGGATAAGGAGAATGAGATGGTAATAAAAGGAGAGTTTGGTTGGATGAATTGAACGATGAAGCTAACTTTAGGGACCAGATAAACGTGGATGGTGCAGAAGGACAGAATTTATATCTCTTATATTGTAAACATGGCACGTGAAAGTGAGTTGAAAAGGATATAGAGAACAATGAGATGTTAATTTCTTATTGTAATGAGATAGTAGTGGAACAAAGATAACTTATGATTATGTCTAAATAAGATTCCATCTCTCTCACATGGGGCAATGCTGGTTCAAGTTTATAGGTTGAAAAAGTGTAGGTGGTGTTAAAGAAAAAATATATTAACAACTCATTATCAATAATAATTTATTCAATAATTTCACTTATTAATAAAATAATAATTTTTAATTAATTTTATTTTAATTATTTTATGAATATAATATTAGTAAATAAGGTTAATATTAATAAATAAGATTATATAATTTTTATCCTGGTGTCAAAATATAACACTCTTTTTTTTTAATTATAAAAAAATTATAAGGTCAAGCCAATTGCAGTCCAACCTCTTCATGCAATTAATTCTTTAAAAGTCTCAAAATTCGAATCACTTATGTAATTATAAAAATATACATAGTTATGGCAATTTTTAAAACTACCAACTTTCTAAATTACCAGTAGAAACATAGCATTAAAATCATTAAGACATAGGTGTGTTCACATTTTTATCACTTCTTTTTCTCCTTGTATATATTTGATAAATAAACAATATATATAATTGTATCCTATATTCATTATCGTTTTTTTTCTTTTTATATATTTGATAAAAAAAATATATTTCGACAATATTTTTTCTTTTACTTTTCCATGATACCATAGTACCAAAAGTAATTACAGAGAGAAAATTTCTCTTTCTATATAATATAAAATTATAGATAAGTGGAAATACATGTTTTATGATCTCTTATGAAACTAAAAACAGTTAAAAAAATAATATAACTTTCTTGTAAAATTTTATTTTATTTTTTTCCTTATACTTTTTTCTTCCTTTATTATATATATATATATATATATATATATATATATATATATATATATATATATATATATATTAAGAAAAGTCAAATCCTAATGATTAAAACTATAATAAATGAAATACATTAACATATGTAATATAATTGTTTGAATATCAATAATTTCGATCTCATTTTTTTCCTCTAAATGGTTCAGGCCTACTCCAGTTTAGGAAGAGTCCAGAACGTTAGGGAGTGAGCATCTTCACTGTTATGCAGGAGAAATGACATGCTGATGATATAATGTTTACAGATAAACATTGATAACAGCTTCAAAATGAAGTTTTTTTTTTTCTCATGATCACAACCAATCATATAGTGTCTTAAACACACTTTTGAATCAACTGTTATCACATAGTTCACTGTTATTAAATTACCGAATATTGTTATAATTTTTGTCAATAATAACACTGACAAGGAGAATTAAATTCTTTAATGAATTATAGTAACTGAAGACATTTTATTTTGTTTAGCTACAAACAAGGCTAAATGGAAATAGTAATAGAGAAAGAAACACAAGAGAGGTTAAACAACACAGAGTATGATTCCACTGTTAATGAAAAGATGCAAAAGATTTACAAAATTGGGAGGGTGGGAGAAAGACGGAGAATCCTAATAGGAGCGGGTAGGAGGGGGTAGAATGGTCCTAGGGCGAGAAGAAACAAAGGGAAGGGTGCGGAGGATGAGAAAACGAACCCGTCGAGGGACAGGGGCGGAACGGAACACCTGCTCCACCACCCTCGCCAGCAACGCCGTGTACTCCTCTAGTACCTCCGCCACGATCGCCACCAGTATCATCCCTATTTTCCAACAATTGATTCGGGTTGAGTTTGTATTCGAAAGCAGACACTGCGTTTCGAGAGATTTTTTAGTTTAAATATGAGATGTGGGAAGAGAATAAGGGGGAAGTTTACCTGGGTAGCCGGTAGTATTGGAGGGTACGGTTTGAATGAGATAATAACAGCGGCGCAGCCACTCCGCCAAAGGGTACAGGTGGTAATGGTAACCGGTTTCCAGTTTAGTGTTTCAGTGTGCTTTTGTTTTGGTTGAAAACATCTAATCTTATCCTCTCACTCGCCCTTTAACTTTTATATCCGTTAAAAAAAAGAAAAAAAGAAAAAGAAAGAACTGATCGTGATATGATGATGTGTCCCCTCAGTCTGTGCCACGTTGCAAGCTAAAAATCTGTCAATTATTAATTGATTATATATATGTACATAATTGGAGAAAAAAGAAAACTTTCACCAAATTTGAATATATATTTATAATCTATGAAAACTAAGTTCGCAGTATTGTAGTTTTAAAATATATTTTAATAACAACTTTCTTTGTTTTCGTAGATGTAAAGTTAAAAATATATATCTTTTTTCTTTGTTTGGTAAGACGTAAAGAAGGAAGAAAAAAAAAAAAAAGACACAGTGTGAAGCATGGTCTAGGAGGGTTGAGAACATTTTGGAAACAAAAAAGGTTGGTTAAGGTTAACTCTGTATATAATAAGTCTCGAAGCACAAGCAAGATTCTTTCCCTTGGAAATGGAAAGAACAGAGCCATGACACAAGTATAACAAGTTAACTCATAGCCAAGCAATCATCTATCCTTCTTTAACCTTTTCTGCTCATCACAAGCAAATTGCAGATCCTCTTATTGCCATTCAAGTCATTCCACACACCTTTAGTTATGTGCACAGGAACTTAATTATAACTCTTTCACCTCTTGTAATATAAATAAATCATGTTTTCTACACAACTCACACCCAAATACACACTTGTGTTGTTAAGGGAAAATTTTCATTCTATCACCTCAAAATCATGCCTTCAGAATCACCAGCCAGGTCAAGCCAATCTCCTCCTTCTGCTGAAGCCGACAAGCACAAACATTTGGACAGAGACATTAGAGAGATGGTGTCTGCAATCACTCATCGTGTCACTGATTTTAACAAATCAGGCTCCACCCACCATTTGGAGAAGGAGGATGAAAATGACACGAGGATCATTACCCTTGCTGGAACCAACGATGGAGCAACACTGCGAAGTGAATTGGATGAAAAATCAGGCAAAAAGACCAGTGTTGGTGAGCCTGAAACATTGAGCACCTTTATCAATAGCAACTTCCAAGCCATCAACAACTCTATCATGTTTGGTGGTAGCTACCATGCCAATGACCCTGGTGTGCATTTCGATATCTCAGATTTCATTCATCAACCTCAACCTCCTCAAAGCGACCACCACAAGGTTGAGAAGCCTGCAGAGAAGGGAAAGAAAAAAGATAAAGAAGCTCCCAAAAGTGACCATCGATTTCGCTTTTAATTGAAAGGAATAAACATCTTGTGTCAATCTTAAACCACTGTTCCATGTATGCTTGAATAACCATGTTTTCCTTATATGGTTTTGGTTGTGTTTTTTTTCGTTGTTGGTTCATTCATATTTCAGATCGTTCTTCTATGTAAGTAAAATTGTAATCTTCGTGCTAATAATATTTTTGTAAACACTATGCCTAGTTGAGTTTTGAGTCAGACTTCCTAATGAACAAAGCAATTGCACGATGCCTTAAAATTTCAAGACAAATTAATCATTTTATTGTGATATCAGCTGAAAAATCCAGAAACTAATTTGATGTGAAAATGTCATGTTTCTGATATGCATTCACACCAGCACTAACTAAATTAACAGAGACGAACTAATTTATCAAAACTTTGATGATTAAATACTAACCTTTAATTATCAAATTAATATAAGTTATCACTTCTACAAACGAAATTATATATTTATTACCACAACTAATTTAAACTTAATCGTTGGGAAAGAAATTCCTCAGATAGACATAACAATTTGTTTCAGAATCAAATTATACACCACTCATTCTAAACTTTCTTGTGTGGATAGTCACTTGATTTCAAAGAGACAACAAAGTTTGGTTAAAATTGTTTATGCTGTGAATAAAACAATTATTCTATTTTGTTTAGCTGACATTTTTGTATGATTATTTCTTTGGAAGAAGTTGTGCAAATAATGTTACGGAATTTTACACGTAGATTTTAACGCGTTCAACTTTATTCTATTTCAGCAAACGCATTTTTAATTGTGATTAATTAGTTTACAACAAGTATTTTTTTTAAAAATAATCTCTTGTCATTTGCATCATTTCTTAAGATGATTGTGGAAATTGAAGAGCTATAACACTAAATTATAGTATTTTAGTATTAAGCGAATAAATAAAACTTATTAAAAAATGTTAAGAGACTTAAATGTAATACGTTTTTCAATGACATGTTTTAATAACATTTATATTAAATAGTGATCAATTAAATGTTTTTGGGATTTAAAAAACTGGAAATGATAATAGGGATGAATAACTTATTTCCTCGTTTGAGTCAGTTTTCAATTCTAATTTTATATTTAAATCTAAACTTTAAAATATTATTTTTTTAAAAATATTTATTTTCTTTATGTAATTTTTTTATATTTTATATTCTTTCATTTTTTTACTAATTTTTTATTATTTTTCAATCTCTTCAATTTATTATATTTTTTTCTCATATTTGACACTTTTATTTTTTTTTTAATTTTTTCAATCAATTTAATTTTTTTAATTTCTTACAAAACATAAAAATAATTTTCTTCTTTTTTAAATTTCTCTAAATATTATAAGAATACTTTTTTTTATTATTTTACATTAATTAAATAAAAATTAATTTATTAAATATTTTTTATTAAATTATATATTCATATTTATTAATATTTTATAATATAAATTAAAAAATAATTAACTTATATATAATTAAATATTTGAATATAATAATAATAATTAATAATAACATGTTTCGGTATAAAAAAATGTTAAATATTTCTTTTATATACATATATAAATATAATAAATTAAAATACGTATTTAATTATTAATAATAGTTAAAAATTATTTATATATAAAAAATAATATATAAGAATTGTTAAAAATAATTTATTATAAATATAATTATGTTAAAAAAAATACAGAACAATAAATCGGAAATGAAAAAACATAAAACTTAATGGAAGGGATAATGAGATCCAAAATAAAGTATGAGATAATTAAGAAAGTAAAAATAAAAATTGGGATAGGCAAATAGGCACCCGCATTACTGGTTGCTATGCCCAGCATTAAATGTATGTTTTTTTTTTTTTGTTGAATCCATATGCAGAAAGTTGCTATCAGAATAAATTCATATCAATAACGAAGTAACATTATTTATGAATGATAATTAAACCAACTTAATCAACTTTGTCCATTTTGGTTATGATATTGCCGTTACATAAGTTTCTTTTCCCTTTCGGGTAAAGAAATATCAAGCATGATGTAACAGTTCATGTTTTCTGTAACGCATAATAATGTTAAATGTGGTCCACACTACAACATCTTCTGTAAAAGAAAACAGTTTTGTTTTATATATATAATGAAATCTCCTTAATTTATTTCTGGCTTTTATTGTATTGATCTTTCCTTAAAATTTATCAATGAACGTTGAAACATAAGCATTATACGTACTGTGACAATTTTAGAACTTCTAGATATTAATTTAATGAACATTAAAACATTAATGTATAGATTAATTGTGAGTTATGAAAATTCAATATTATTCCATTGAAAGTGGTATAATGATCAGAGTATATAAATCTACAAGGTCCGAATCATCCCATCTTAGTTGAGTGAGAAGCATGGGGAAAAATGTAGGCAACTTCTACTTCTTTATATATTTTTTCAGTCAAACTTATCATTTACATTTTCTTCTTCAACTATACAATGATTCACGTTTCTCTCTACCTGAATGGCTTATACTTGATTTCAAGTCTTTCATATCCATCAATAAACTTTACAAGTTTAAGTGCATGCTTGATTTGGTCTTAAAATATTACATAACTTACATTTTTTTTTCCAAAAAAAGGAGGAAAAGAAAGAAAATATCGATAAGGAGTCAGAGAAGGTTGTTATTTTGAAAGCACTTGTGCATTGTGAAGGTTGCTCGGACAAAATTTGCAAGTGTTTAAAAGGTTTAGCAGGTAAAATTTTTTCCACTAAATATCTTTAGTACTACTAATAATAATATATACATGTGTTTGTTTTGTGTTCTTGTTAGTATGCAATTAACAAATTTGATGTTTATACCATGATTAGGAGTGAAACATGTTGAAGTTGATAGAGAACATCAGAGGGTCATGGTAAAAGGTGAAGTTGTGAATAATCCTTCCATGGTTTTGGAAAGACTTCAAAAGAAATACAGCAAGAACGTAGAGTTAATTTCACCAAAACCAAAGCCAGAAAACCAACAGAAAAATATCCAAGTTAAAAAGGAACAGGTGTAAATTTTAATTTTTTAATGATAATGATATGATAATTTATTATCTTAATCGTTTTTTTTTGTCACAATCTCATGTATATACACGACCTTATCTTATATCCTTTTATTTTATTACTGCAAGCAGGTTAAAATAAAAACTGTGGTGCTTAAGATGTATATGCATTGCCAAGGCTGTGTACGAGATGTCAAGAACACAGTTGAGAAGATGGAAGGTAGATATTCTGTTCATTAAAAATTATATTAAACTTTTTAAAAAATAAACTGAAGTTAATCAAGATGATTAATTAAGTTCTTTAAGATAAAATATAGTGTAACACTTAACTTGTCACTATGAGATAGGTGTTGAGTCTGTGGACGTAGACCAAGAAAAATCACGAGTCACTGTGAAGGGAACGATGGAGGGAGCAAAACTTGTTGAAGCCGTGAAGAAGAAACTAAGAAAACAAGCTGAGATTATGAAGGAGGAGATCAAAAGAGAACCCATCAAAGAAGGGAATAATAATGAAACATGCAGAGAACCTATTATAATATACACTTATCCTCCTCAATATGCAACCCAACATATTTATCCCAATCATACCTTCAATGATGAAAACGTTTTTGCATGTTCAATAATGTAATGTAAGAAGATAGCATCATTTTTCAGTGAGTTTTTTTCTTTTTCTTTTTTTTTCCCTTCTTTATAATTGATTTAATTTTGTTAACTTGGGTTGATGAGATTACCTTTTTCAGTCAAATCAGGAAAAAAAGTGTTCATAGAATTTATTTTAAGAAAATTGATTTTTGTTAAAATACATAAAAGATGTAAAAAAAGAATTAATGGAGGGTGCTCACCATATATCAGAAATTTGTACTTCATACTTTATGAATATAATGAGTTGATGAGGTACATTCAATTCACGTACATTGTAAAAATAATCAATGTAATGGATGAGTTCAATAGTCACTGTGCATAAAAAACTTTTATAAAAATAGGTTAGAGAAAGCTAATGTTATTTAATACAAATAAGGATAAACTAATTTTTTTTTTTACATAAAACCAATTTTCCATCTACATTTCATCTAACATAACACAGAAAAAGTACATCCCAACCTTTAACACAAGTTTATCCCAGCCATCCGCAGATTTGATCTCTACATTCTATGGTTTGGCTTCTTGATTTTTGCATGGTATGCCAATTTAGTGCACCCAATCATCTACCTAAACAAAGGGTGTCAGATATTTACTCGCTTGTCCGAATATGTTTGGAATAGATAAAAAATTTAAATTATTTTACTAATCAATTATACGTATAATAATTTTCATTATAATCCGACAGAATCAGATTTAGTTTTTGTTTGGATAAAATAGACGAAAAACGAATTCTTAATTTCGGATAAGAAAAGATAATGACCTATTACACTTTAAAACAGCTGAAAATTCTTCAAAACAACTCGTGGCATAACACCATCAAAACAGCTAAAAATTGACAACTGTTTCTAATTATAATCTACGGATGCTACCTTTTTATACAGACAATTTAAATTTATTCCACGCAATTAATATTAGAAATATTCTTATGTTACAATTAAGATTATTCCAGGCATTTGTCTTTCACCGTTCAAAGAACTATAGTAAACTTCACTACCAAAAAAACGGATTATTATTTACAATACAAGATGTATTATGAGAAAATAACTTTATGACCATTATCTCAAGATGTAGCGGGTTCAGCCCCATCGTGTAGGGCACAACAAATTGTTGCTTTATGATGTCCTTGATAAACTTTAATATCTTCACCAGTTGACATAGACCAGAGTCTAGCAGTTGTATCGGAGGAAGCTGTAACAAAAATGTGCCTTAAATAAATGGAACTATACTTTAATAAATTCTGAGATTATTAATAAATTCTAAGATCACATATCAAGCATAGTGGTTGGTAATGAAAGGAACCTATTTTGCAGGTGATGGGAGAAATGTTGTCACTTTAAATTTTCATTAACAGATCAGTAAACAGTTACTAAGTAGTTAAACTAGTCACAACCTGGACAGGTCACTCATATGTATAGGTGATACAAATGTTTTAACATCAACAATCTCTACCAAATGCTTCCTTCTATTTTTCCCTCGTCAGCCTAAAAAAATGTTCTGAGACACCATCATACTTACCACATTACTAACTTAGATGATAAAATTCAGTTGTATACACACAGAATTTCTGATATTTCTTTAAATGGGGAACATTAAACGGGTTTTATTTTGTTTTGTTTTTATTTAGCCCAAGGATACATGAATAGCAATTGGTTATGTAAGAACACCCCTACAAAAAATTCTTGTTAGTTGAATCAGCCATTTCTGTGACCTTTTTAGCTTGCCTTCAAAGAATATTTTCTGTGAACTGAAGGCTTCCAGTCTGCTCTAAATGCATAGAAGGTAATTTAACAAATGCATGATTATAGCGCTATTAAAGCCATAAATAGCTAGTATTTAATAGTGATCCACGTACACTTTCTTCATAATACTTGGAATCATTGTGTAAAGATTTTGAAACTGATAGTGTAAATTTTTTATACAATATCTTGTTGCTGAACGCCAATAACAAAATGGATAATTATTGAAAAATTACTTAGTACCTGTAATAAGATATGCACCATCCACAGAGAATACACAGTCCCACACCCAGCGTTGATGACCTGGGAAGCACAAACAAACTTAGGGAAAATGAAGTTTTGGGAAACGTGGGAAAGCACTTGATTATCACAAGAATTCATGAATTACCTATTAGAGTTTTTTCTAGTGTAAAACCATCAACATTCCATATTTTGACAGTATGATCAGAAGATGCAGTTGCCAAGTACCTAAAAGAATAACAACATCAAAGTAATGTTAAAATCTTACAGAAACTAAGAAACATATCAATACTTATTGACAGTAAAATTATCAGCACTAGGGATGGAACGCTGAATTGAACCCTTATCCAATCAAGGTTACATCCATATTGTAAAATGCTTATACCTAGAGACCACCATCCAGTCGAAAATTTTAGACATAATTTAGAGAACCAGTAAGGTGCAATACTAAATGTTTGATGCTTCTAATTTAAACTGTGGCCACAACTTCCATATTGCAAGCTTAAACAAGTATAGAGATTTAAATACTAGTAGACAACTTGCATATTGAATAAGCAAGTGCAGATAAGCACAGTCTCAAAGCAATGGACCATGAATATGACTTTAGAACGATAAGTGAGCTTCACTGTAATATCTTAGCTGTGGAACAAAAGCCCACAGGAGGAGAATTTTAATTAAAACATGACTGAGGAATAAAAAAATGTAAAAAATGAGCATAGCATTTATAACCTGTGGGGTTCACAAAACTCAGGTGATAAAAGACATTTAAGGATATATCCCTTGTGCGCTTGTAGCTTGTGAAGAGGCTCAAAGTTTGTCATTGTCTGCACAAAAACATATTCCACCGGGTCAAATAAGTAAAGTTTGATAGCAGGGTAAATTCATTCTGATATTTGTGTGAAGGCACAACCTGAGTTCCTCGCAACAGGCGCCACACATAACATGTCCCATGATTATTTGCTGCAACTACCAAGCTCCCATCCCACATTACGGTTAAGGAGCGTACAGCTGTATCCACCTCTGGCACCTACATTTCTCCACATATTGAAAATAATGTTTCATCCAAAGTATTTATCAAAAGGTGATAGAAAAGATAGAACACAAAGAGATGCACTGATTTCTACAAATTAGGACTATATACTATGCATAAGTAGCTGGGGAATGACAATCCAAAGGTAAAAACATTAAAAAAAAATTATACACCATTTAATTAGTGCAGAAAGAAACAATTGAGTGCATTGGTTCTATACTAGGGTTTCAAGGTATATGCATGAGGAAAGTTTGAAAGAGAAAGCATGAAGTGTGTAGTATGCCTAGAGAATTACAAGGGTTAAAATTTTTACAGAAATATTTTGAATCTTGTTCTGCAGTGATATCAGTATATAACAAAAAGGTCATAACGAATACCAATTCACAACTGCATGAATTTGCTGTCAAATCCCACACACGGATATTGCCATTTTGGTCACCAGAGATTAGTTCCGTCTGTTGGATCACCAAAAAATAAGACAGATGAATGAGAACCACAAAACAAATAACCTAAAATAGTAATGTATGACGGCAAAATTAAGGAACCATAGTTAATATAAAAAGAGTATCTAGAGTCTTCAACTGAAATGCAATGAAAGAGAAACAAGAACTTATGATTGAAAGTATGTCAGAATCCAGATCTAAACATTAATCACTGAACCAATAGTTATATGTAATTCAATGAAGTACAATAAAATATGAAAACAGATATGCTGTAATACCAATTCAGTCCAAGTCACTAATCCGATTCATGTATTAGTTATTTTCATCATTACATGTTACATATTCTAGCTTCTTATACTCTGTTTTAATGACTAAAGTACTTGTAAACCAGGCATAAATTGTATAGCCACCAGAAAATGGTGAAACATAACCTGATTTGGGTGTAGCACAACAGTGTTTACAGCTGCACGACTTTCATATTCCCTTTGACAACCTGGAGCCCTGCATTTTAGTTATCATATAAGAAATGATTATCAAGAAAGTATTTAACGACACAAGTCATATTACAAACTTATTACATTAGTTGTCTATCTACTTCACCTCAAGTCCCAGATCTTAACTGTGCCATCCTCTGAACCAGAATACATCCAATTACCATCACATTGAAACCCAACTGCCATTACGTTATTCGTATGTGAATCGTAGCTCATTACCTACCACAAAACCAGGAACATAAATTGTTCGGAACCAGAAAAGAAATGGTTTACTTGGAAGTAAGTGTATTTGTTGAAAAGGGCATTACCGGTTGGGGACTATTTGAGTTAACATCAAACAGTCGAATGTGAGGATTACCAGCTGCAGCCAAGTAGCGTTTATCCGGGGTAATCTCCAGCCGATTTACTTGCTGTACAAATAAGATATGGCAAAACAAGTTCATGAGTTGTGAAACTTAAGCACACCAAGAAAAAAAAAAACGACATTCTTCTTGATAAATTAGTAGCACGTAATAACAACCATCGAACATTAGGTAAACACAGAAGAACTGAAACAGTAAGCTTTTAAGCACGCCATAATTTTAACACTAAAACATAAGAGGCACAGTACATCCAACAGCAGATTATTAAATAAAAGAGGGAACAACAGAAAGTTTATGCAAGTTTAATATTGGTCTCAAATTGCATAGAAACATTTATAAATAATGTGTCTCATCATCCAGTGTTTAGAAAAATATTTGTTATTAGGTTTTATCTGAGAAACCTACAAATTATACAAATTTTGAAGTACCACCAACAAATGAAATGAAAAAGAGGAAGGAGAAGAATGAAGACAAACCGAATCAGGATACTGAATGGTGCGGTAGCAGCGGCCACTCTTGGCCTCCCAAAACCGAATGGTGTGATCATAGCTCGCAGTGGCAAGTATAACCGATGGTTGGCTCATTCTAGAATACAACTCTTTATCTTCCTCTTTCAATCAACATCTATCTATTAAACAAAAATTAAAAGATATGTAATTTGTTGGTAAAAAAATCTATTGAATCTGAATGAAAATATCGAAAAGTGATTACGATCAAACGAGATGTTGCTAGAAACAACGGAGTGAATGAAAACAACCCCAAATCGACTATAAGAACAATAACCTTACTGAAAATGGAACAGTGGGGGAAAAGAGACCAGCGTTATGAGATCCCGTCCCGCGGTATTTCTGCCGCCGCCGCCACCGACGTCAACGGTGGTAATAGGAGCGCGCCGCACTAGTCACTTCCCCACCTCATTTTTGGTCTTCCCTACAACATAAACGCACCGTTTTTTACTTGAAGGAACAGGTTAGAGAATTGTTTACGATTTTACCCTCTTCAGGTTGGGCGTTCCCATATCTGAGCCCTAAACTAAAGGTCTACAAGTTATTTACTATTTTAAATTAATTAATCTGATATTTACTCTACTACTTTTAATTCCTAGTATTATTTATAACAACGGTTACTTGTTTATTTGTTGAAGAAAAAAAGTTAAACAATTATTCTAGATCACGCATATTAGTATTATACTATAATTTTATAAAATGACACTTAAAAAATATATAAAATTTGTAGAGTAAACATTATTTTTCTATCTTAAAATAAATATAATGGCTAATATTAGTTATTTAAAAATCTTGAGAGATGAAAATTAAATATAATATTTTAAATTTAAAAGGATGAGAATGAAAATTCATATATTTTATAATAATAAAAAAGGATAATTTCAAAATTTATAAAAATGAAAAAACAAAGAAAAAAATAAAAATTCTCTAATTTTACCATACTAAATATATATTTAAGTCTTTTATTTATTGCTAAAAATATATTTTTTATACAAAATATATAAATATTATTTTTATGTTTCATTTCCGTTGTTATAACCTACAATATCTCCTCCCGTTTTTATGTATCAAAATTTTTGTCTAAACTTTGTTTTTTTGCAACTCTATATTCTATCTGATCAGCAATGTACAATATTTATATCAAATTGTCCATGTTGTGGATGTGATTTCTTTATTTTCAACATTCTCCAAAGAACTGTATGAAACTATGTTCTGTTTTTTTAACAAAAATGCCAATATTTTATTAACGTTTTCAAATTTTTAACTTACAATTCATGAGTCAATTTTTTTTTTCATATTTTCTTTCTCTTACAAGTGTTTACAGATAAATCTACTTCAACAAATCCTTATATGAAACTATGTTCTGTTTTTTTAACAAAAATGCCAATATTTTATTAACGTTTTCAAATTTTTAACTTACAATTCATGAGTCAATTTTTTTTTTTCATATTTTCTTTCTCTTACAAGTGTTTACAGATAAATCTACTTCAACAAATCCTATTATCATGTTTGAAAAAAAAAAAAATTCAAAAAACCAATTATTTTATCAATAAAATATAATGCTTCGCCGCCACCACTTAGCATAAACTGGTCTCATAGGAAAAACTTTGATTACAAGTGATTAAAATGTTATTATTTACACGTTATTGCAATTTTAATATCTTGACTTTATAAGTTCACAATTCTATCTGTTTTTTTTTTTTTCTTTTTTTTTCTTTCGATTTCAAGTACATTGCCTTATTCCAGAAGGCAAACCGATCAACCAAAGCTCTTGGACATTTCCTCATATATTGTTTAAAATATAACCTTAAATCTTTGGACAAAGTGTTAGGCAACACATGAACATACATATATAAATGCGACTTGGTGTCAGTGGTATTATGAATCGCACGATTCTGCGTGAACATACACTGTCAACTGTTGTATTTGCGGTTGTGGCTCTTGTTCCTTGGTTTCTTCAGTTTCTTGGACTGACTTTTTCGCAAGATTCGTCATTTCCATGCTCTTACCCCACAGAAGAATGTATAATCCAACAATCACCAAGATGGATCCCATCACACTAGAAAACCAGGTCAAGGAAAATTAAATCAGGATCAGGTAAATGTTAGTTTTCCTTTCCTTCTCAACTCCTACTTTTTCTTCATACTTGTTATGAATTTAAGTAAAATGTAAGTCTAAATTTTTTTTTGTTCTTTCATCATGAATTGTTATGTATATGTAATCACATACATCTCAACAATTTCTCTGTAAAGGATAACTTTAGTTACTATATATGAATTGGAGCCTCAAATGTGGGGGATTGATGCACAATTGTGAAGCAGTGTATATTATGTACAAGGGTACACCTGCTTATAAAGGTAAGTGAATTACCTTCCAAGGTGGAGCTGTTCATGCAATACAGGGATATCAATCATTGCTGCCATTATCTGAACAAGAGGACTGAATGCTGCAGTAAAGACAGGACCCCTCTTCTTCACACACCATGACATTCCGACAAAACACAAACCTGATCCTATCATCCCCTGTAGACAAATTGTTTACACTTTGTTAACCAAGTCGTAAATAGAACTGTTTCCACTTCTAAATTACTCTTTCCCAATCAATTGTCAGTTTTCATTATTTGTATTAGATGCTTTTATCTTCTCTCTATTCTTTTAACACAACAACTCGAATCAGGAAACAGCATCACGCAAAGCTAGACATAGCCTAAGAATTTGCCACCCATTTTCCAAACCACGAAACAAAGGATTTGATTCTGTAAAGTAAGTTAAAATAAATAACTCAGGCATAAGGACAAAATCAATAATTGATATTTTAAGATGTGATAGACAACTACATGTAATATTTACGGTTAATTTTTTCATCTATAACTTCGATTATTTCCTTTACATTCTACAGTGAGTGAGTAACTCACGTTAGAGAACCTACTTCCTGAACAATTCTCACTTGCCTTTTTATAAGTAATTTATCACCTGTAGTCTTTAATCAATTTTATCTGGAATGTTACTGCCACACGGGTACTGTATCTCATGACTTGGAAAAGTGAACTTACAGAGTATAGAATAGCAATGATTTGTATCTTTCCCTTGAGAACCCAAATGGACAAGTTGTGGTCAGTGCATAAGCAAATAACAGCTGATTGAATGGCTCCAAAGAAGCTCATCATGGCTGTGCTAGAATACTGGCAAGGATATCTCTTGCTTATTTTTGACTGTAAAATATACCAAGAAGACCAAAAGATGGTTCCCAAAACCATGGCTATTACACCAATAGTCCATCTCTCAGTTGTCTTTGTAGAATCTAGCTTCACTGTAGAACTCTTGGCCACAGAAGCTGCAGATTCATAGTGAGAAAAATTAAACAGTGGCTTTCCTTTGTAAAGTGTCAACATCAATGCACCACCTATGCACACCAATGAACCAAGAATCTTAGCTCTCCCACTGTTGCATTTGATTTTCACAGTCTCTAATCTGTAAGAGATAAAAGGAACATAGTACATGGTTACCCTGCATCAAGTGATGGTGGGTTGCCCCCAGAGAATATGAGAATAAAATAGCTTTGAATTTTGGTTCATACCCAAAAGGTAATGCCATCATGAATGTGACCACTGGCACCATGTTGATGAAAGCACAAGAGAAGGTAGCAGAAGTATATTGGATCCCCACAAGGACAAAGTATTGAGTGACTGACGCCCTATAAAAAAAAGATGTATTCATTAAGCGTCTCCCGACAATCATCAAAACAGATACTTCGGAAGTTCATGAGGAGAAACAATGTCCTAGTGAGAAATGAAAAGACAAACAAAAACTTGAATTTTTATTACTAACCCAACAATGGCACTGCAGAAGAGGTAACATAAAATTCGAAATGTGAGCCTTGGTCTGTCGTTTCTGCAGTAAAAAAAACATATGGTCAGAGTTATTAGATGTCTAATTTCCTTTCAACTACATGGCTTCACTTGAGCATTATTGTACAAGAAAATTGGTGCTCGGGGTATGTTCAAAATTATTCATTGTTGCAATTAGTCTTCAATAAATAAAAAATTAATGGTCAAAGTTTGTAAGATATCTTGCAAGAATAATGAAAAAACTGATTAGCTTAACATTCTCGAGATACACAAGCAAATTGTTGCTGAGTGGGTAAGTTCAAAATAATTCATTGTTGCAATTTGGTCTATCTGCAAGTTAACAATGTCATAGACTTCACAACCCCCACAAAACAAGATAACTACGAAATCAAGGGATTGAGAGTCCCAACCTTTCCCTGAAGTAGGCGATTGGAGCTATGAAGATAGTAGCAATTGACAACCGGTATGTGATGAAAACCAAATGGTTCACCCCCTCTTCAAGGACTTTCTTAAGAAGAATATTCACTGCCGCAAAAGAAATATCAATTGCTATCATTACTATAAAAGGTTTCCATTCATCACAAGTGCTCTTCATTTCAGCAATGCAATTCCTCCACAGCTCTTGATGGGGCAGGGTGAAGCTTTCCCTTCCTTATTTTTTTTATTTGGCTGAAAGAAATAGTTGCAATGCCACAGAGAGCTACCTGTGGATTTATTAAAAACATATATTCCAGAATAAGTGGCAAGAAAGCAAGATTAAATTCTGCGGTTACATCCATCACTTTAAGCAACCAGATTTGGCAATAGTTTAATATTTATACTCTTCCTTTAGTTTCTTTTGACTGATTCTGTTCAATATCAGGAGTTATTCCAGAATCATATTAAGGGCTGGTACAAAGATTAATAGGTTGATTCATGGTCTATGACTGACATTTTTAGCCAAATATAGGCCACGTGTTTTTGCATGTCTAATTCACCTAGGCAGGAAGTTGGCTGTGTTTCATTCTTTCCCTCTTCTTTTTCCCCATTGGGAAATTGAAGCTTCTATAATTGGTGAGAGGCATCTTTTGGGTGGGACTGTCCAAGAAATGGTGCTTCTCTCCCCTCAGTTAAATGGCATCTAGTGCTTTTCATACCACCAGCTCTAATTAATGGAAAGCCAGAACAAATTGTCAAATCTTATTTCAAATTAATCACTTAGAAGGCAAGAGAATAAGATAGTGGTGACTAAAGCAGGGAAAACATTTAAGGCATGGAAAATTAAGGATCCAATGAATTAGTAGCTCAGAGTCTTCAGGTGGCATGACTTACGAATTAGATTCTTTAATGTGGATTTATTTGTAAATAGCTCAAATATTGGACGGCTAAGAGGTTTTGCCTAAATTTTTGTAAGAAAGAAAGGTTTTCAATTCATTTTCCTTTTTGGTATAGAGACAAATACTGCTCAAACAATGTTGGTGTATTATGAGTCACCAACTTTTCTTTATATAATAATTATATATCTAGGACATAAAGTTGATATTACAGGTTAGTTGATTTATGTTCTTGGTTATTTGGTTTCAACCATTAATGAAGTTCTTAAAATATGCTAAGAAATCTATAGGTCTGGTTAAGTGAGAATAATAGGATAAAATATAATCAAATTCAAGACGAAGAATATTAAATAATAATAATAATAGCTTATATTATTTAATATTTGATAATATTAAGTAATCACTAAATAGTATGCCAGCTATTTTATTTTATTTTTCTGTTAAACCGTACAAAGTTAGGATGTATATAAATGGAAATATTACTTTTTGTTAAAATTATTTACATTTTTTAAAATTGCGTTTTAATGCATGTTTTTATTTTTATAGACTATTTTATTTTTTGAAATTCTAAAAGTTATACTATTAATAATTTTGTTTTCTATACTTGTATATAATATTCCATTTTTTAAATTATATAAAAATAAGCTAATGGATTAATTTGATATGGATTTTACGGTCAAAATTGCTTAAAAATAAATTAAAATTATTTATATATAAATAACTTTCACATCAGCGTTAACACCTACATCAAAATAATAACTTATTCTTAAGAACTTTTATGAATTTTTTCTTAGTTAAAATAATTTAATTAAAGAATTTGTCTAAATATTAGATGTAAAAAATGAATAATAAAAAAATTATTCCTAGATAAAAGTATATTAGATGTTTTACTTTTGTTGTATTTTCTATCTTAGACCAAATACTAAGCTACAAAAGATTTATTGGCAACAAACATTAAGCCAAAAAGTAAAACACTTCGTAACGTGTAGTTCCACGAAACGTGAGAATGGGTGAACATTACTTACAATGCAGGTTTACACTAGCGACAGATGTTGACGGCATCAAAATGCTCAAGATTTAACAATAATAAAGACAAGAAATAAATAACAAAACGCATCCAAAAATTGTAAGAGAGAGAAAAAAAACAAAGACAACACGACAAGAAAGTTTTGAAAGACAATAAGTGGTGGTGGAGAATGATTGTCTCTTCAATGAAGGAGCAGAAGGTGCATTTTGTAATTCTACAAACACAACACTGATTATGATAATTCAAATTATAACTGAGATAAGAAGACACTTAATATTATTATTATGACAGGTGAACATTTTCTCTTAAAATAAGTATTTACTAGGTTGATTTAACTTGTAACTTATATAGTATAAGTTTATCTTATTTACAAAAATTTTCGAAAGTTTATCATATATTTTTAGCTAATTATAAAAGTTTTCTAAAGTTAATATTTTTAAGATCTGTATTAAATGTGCAAAATAACTAATTTCATTTTTAAGATCAGAATCCAGCAATTAATATTCTTTGGCTGTACACTTAGTTTCCAAAGGAAATTTGCAAGAGAAAAGATGGGGAGGCAATTAATTGTCCTCAAATCTTCACGATCAGAGACGTTATATTCTTTGAGTACAAAAGTGAAAATTAATTAAACAAAATTATCTTGATGCCAGAACCAGCCAATATTGGCATAAGCATGCATGCATGGCCTACTTGGCTTGGTGGAGAGGATGCCACCGATGATCCGAAAAATGGCACAAATTCTGTAGAACTTAAGCATGGCATAACATGGATTAATTAAGATGTCAACTGTTCCTGATTGGGCTTCATAGCTGGGTGAGGTTCCTCTCCCTCAAGCTTTTCTGCAACAATGTGCAACACTTTCCATTTGAATACAAATTTCCATGATTCCTTTATTAACTTACTTTTGAATATTGAGCCTCGTAATAACGAGTACCCTTCATCTACAAGATCTAAAGCTAATTAAGCATTATGATAACACTTGCTTTCCTTTCAGGGCAGGGTGCAGTGCACTAAAGATTGAAAAAGGGAATGTTAACATGCATGCACATAAAGCCTCCTTCATTTGCCATAGATTGTTCTTCTTGTAGATTTTGTCGATCCTGTCCCTGTCGTACATACCCACCACTACTTTTAAGTATTATGATTCCCCGTTGAACCTCGTCATATAAATATCAACTAATCAAATGACCACAATTTGGAAATTAAAATTTACATCTTAAGTTATTTCAAGTTTTTCAATCCCCAATAAAACAATTTACAAAGGAGGTGCTGGTGGAACCAAATAATTATTGGTCATGAAATTTTCCTAAAACTAGGATGTACTCGGGGAATACAATGGCAAGGTATTTCTTGGAGCTAGCAGCATATGATCATATTCCTTCAGCCTAAATAAGATTTTTATTTTTTATATTTTTATACAATATTACCAGAATTTAAATATTACTGGGTTAAGGAAAATATATATACATTGCTAGCACTTTTGCCCGGCAATATTACCAGAATTTAGTTTAATATATTTTCTCTTTTAAAAAAATATTTCTTTTATCTAAGTTGTAGAAAAAATGTAACCTATCATCACCTAATAGTAAAGTCAAGAAACTCTACCATACTTCTAGGGACAGATTGTCCCATTGGGAGTCAAAATTAAGAAAATACGGAGGAATGTGAGTGGAATGGAATATAATGTTAATTAATTCGAGTATTTAATTCAGATATTATTATTTGTTGTACTTTTCTTTAGCTATGAAATCACGATCATCTTTTGCAAAAAGTTAATTCTATTCAAACCAAATGGAAATTTGTAATTGTTTTTGCTCTTGATAAAAATAATGTTTGCGGAAGAAGCACAACAAAGTCACGAAAAGAATATTAACATCTCCAAGTTTAGCTCAAAAGAAAGATTATACGTTAGCAAAGAAAAAAAAAACATTTGATTAATTTATTAGCTGGTGTCAACGAATCATTCAATAAAAAAATCCATTGGAGACTTACGAATGAGTAAAGGAGAGAGAGTCACTGATTTTTCTTAAATAATGTTTTTATCATCAATCAAAATTATTAAAACTTACAAAAGCAACTTTTTCTTGACAGCATTACAAAATAAAATTATTAAATATAAAGTGAGACATAAATTCATATAATTTTTAATAAATTTTAGTTAATAATAAAAAAGTATTAAAAAAAGAAAAATTTGTGTTGCCTGTTTGTTCAGAGTATTATTCTGAGACATCATGGTTCCAAATTAAATAAAAATTAAATGACAATTCACTATCGAACAAACAATTTTATTTTTATTTTTAATTATAAATTCATTTATTATATTAATATAATATATTTTTTAGTAAATTTTTTTTCAACTTGGTTATAATTATTTTTTATATTTTAAGGTTAGAAATAATTATAAAAACATTAGTTTGGCCTTTGATTATGTAATATACAATTAGTTATAACATATTATATTAATATAATAATAATATATATTATTATATTGAGGAATTATCCATCTATCATTACCCTTAACGTAACATTCTACTCCACTCACCTGAAGAAAATTGCAAAACCTTTGAGCATACAGAAGGTCTTTTACAGCATGAAATTAAAATTAAATAATGATTAGGTAATCAAGACATATTAAGAATATATTGACACTTATGATTTCTTTAACAGACAATATTCAAAACTTATCAAGCTAGCTCAGAGGGAACATAGAGGAGAGGATCCCAAGAGCCATTATAACCAAACCAATTGTTGTTCTCACATACAAATTGTTGCTGCTCTAATGTCCAAAGCCCTTCAGTTGCACCACCAACTAAAGGCAACTGCATGCTCCCCATATTCATCATTTGGCCGCTTTTGTTGCTACTTGACGGCCCTTGATCTGTGAATGCCATATCAACAGTGGACTCCATTACTCCAGAAAATGGCCATGCCAAGGTGGCTGAGGATGCAAGAAGGCTATTATTATCAGGAACTTGGTTCATATATTGTGTAGGCCAAGGCAATTCATATGCCACTTCATTGGACCATGTTGCCACAGGCGGGGTTTGACAAAGTTGATGAGAGTTGACTCTAGAACTGCTTGCCACACCATCTTCGTGATCATGAGTTGGGATAACCACACTCTTAGCACAAGTGTTTGATGTTGCTAAAGTGCTTGTTACACCAAGCACAGGGTTGGCTCCAGTTCCATTCATCCTTGAGAGGAATGTGTTATAAGCTGATGATGGTACTAATAAATCTTTCTCCCCATAACAAATATTCTGAGTTGATCTTGAAATCAAGCCAGATTGAACGACCGGGGCAGCAGCATTATGAAGAAATGGAAACTGAAACTTGCCTTTCTTTCCATCAAGCAGCTTGGCCTTAAGTGCTCCAAGAAGGCCTTCAGCTTCTGTGCCTGGGTCATTGACATCCTCAAAAGAAAAGGGTTCAGTGCAATCAGGCACAAAGGTTGAACCACCATCACCGCCACCGCGCTCAGAAGCACCATCAGACGTTGCTGTCTCAGGCAATTCGAAGTTGGTTCTAGCATTGGCACCTCTCAAGGCTCGAGCAGCATTGTCATATGCCCTAGCTGCATCCTCAGCAGTGTCAAATGTTCCAAGCCAAAGCCTAACCTTCTTTAGAGAGTCTTTGATCTCTGCCACCCATCTCCCTGATGGCCTTTGTCGAACCCCCACAAACCTGTGGTGCCCTCTTGATGATGACTTCTTTCTGCTGCGGTTTCCATCACTCACTGCTCCCATTTGCTTCTTTTGAAATCTCAAACCATGCCCCTATGTAACTTACCGAACCTTTGGAGCTTCAAGGGAGCATGGTTTATATGCTTGAATAATAAGACATGTATCTTCATTTATGAAAGGGACAAATGAGAACATGCCAAAAACCGCATGACATATGGACATAATTTATGCGTATTTTAGAATGTCATCATTGCAGGCCGTGTTGTTGATATCGAAACAAAGGTTTACAAAGGACATCGTTCATGTATTATTAATAGTAAATTTTGGAGTTTGTGTTATTAATTATGCAAAAAAAAAACAAATAATTTGTTATATTTTTTTCTTTCCATCCTCAACTTAAATAGTCTCTTCAGAGAAAATTAACAATTTTAAAGATAAATGTGTTGGTTAAAAAAAATGAATAAAATTAAAAAAGATATTTAAAGCTAAAGATATGTTGAGAATGTCATAGATAAGTTAAATGCGTATGTTATAATCACCCTTTCGCAGTCATGAATGGTGGCAACCTGATAATCATAAGTTGTCCTGTTTTGATTGTATATCTAGAATAAGAAATGATTATCTCCCATCCAGGACTTAAACTGCACATCTGCAAGGCTATTAAAAAATAAATAAAAGCAAATAAGGACATTTGAATAGTTCCCAATAATCCTTGCCTCCAACGTTATCATCTTTAAGAACGAGGATGCAGACTAGGTTAGATGTTTCAGTTCACTAAAAAAACAAACATTTAGGCGTTACTTACAGTTGTAGTTAGTGTCCTTATTTGATCCATGTCCTTTTCTTTCTTTATCCTTTCCTCCATTATAGTTTCAGTTTTTGTCTTTTGGCATAAGATAAGACATAAAAGTGTTTCCATGTGTATATACATCAAAGAGAAATACTATAATATAAGGATGATATATAAATATCTTACCTGTAATATATAACTGGCGCAAGGAGGGCAATATATACACTCCAAACAAATTATAAAATATTACATTTCTTCCTCATAATAAGATAATACCTAGATTAACTCAAGATTGATATTGTATAAGCATGTTCTTTAAATATAAAATGTTTACTTCCTCATAAAAAGTTTAAACTTCTAAATTAGCATTTACTTTTCGACTTTTAAATATACAAAAGTTTCGTTAAATATCAAGATAGTTATTTATTCAAGTAACGTTTAAATTCATAATAAAAAACACATAAGGAATTACATCTAAATTTTGCATTCCAAAAAAATTAATATAACCTTCGTAAACAATAAATTTTGTTCCAAAAAATTTTCATCGTTTCTAAAAAAAATCGATTTTAAATTTTTTCTGATTGTTTACATTTAAATACACACATGACCGATGTAGAATTTTTAGAATAATTTGTTTTGATATTTTCTCACTAACTCAAAGAATGGAATAAAAAGAAAATGTTCCTTTAATCATTTCCACAGTTAACTAAAACTTTAGATATTCAATGCCTTTTTATTACAATATTGTAAAACAAAGGTATTTTGTTAATACTAAAATTAACTATGAAAAAATATAACAAAATACCGTTGATTTTTAAAAAAATGCAATCAAACTCAAGTATATTTTATATTTTAATAATAAAACATAAAATAATAAGACAAAAAAAAACTTGATTCAATTCCAATTTAATAAATAGTTAATTACAAAATATAAACAATATTTTGATATAAAAAATAATATTTCGATATGAGGAGGGATTTAGGGTTTTAAGACTTTTGATAAATATCAAGTTATTTCATACATAACTTCAAGAGTCTAAATAATTTCTTGTACTATTGGATTAAAAGTAAATGAAATGTGAAAATACAAGAAATAACTTGCTTTTTTCTTTTTCTTTTCTTTTCTATATTGGATAAAAAGTTAACTAACTTATAAAACAGTAACTCATTCAATATATATATATATATATATATATATATATATATATATATATATATTAATTTATTAAATATATTAAATAAAATGTGAAGAATTTTTTTATTCAAAGAAAAGAGCCAAAATCTATCATAAAAGTTTGCAACAATTCACATGCTTCAGAGAGAGGAAAGATATGAAACATAATGAATAGGAAATTACTTAAGCTTGTACATTCTTACAAATTTATACTATCTTTTACATTTAAATCTAAACTTATTTAGTGGATTTTTTTTCTATCATGAATGATTTTTGGTAAATTTAAATAGTAAGTAAATTAAAACAATTAAAATAACTCAACAATTTGAAAACTTACTTTCAAAAAAAAATTAAAGTGATTGAGATACACGTAATAATTGACTAAAAAAAGTTTATGATTCTCATTTGAATCAATAATGATTAGACTAGAAAAAATTATACATGTATATGATGATTAAAATTGTAAATTTTAAGATTTACAAATTATTATAAATAAATTTTATAAAAATTAAAATAAATTTTAATTTTGTATTTGTGAAAAATAATTTATGATAAATGTTTTTTTAAATATTAGTATTTATGTAAAAAAAGAAAAGAAATTAAAAATCATCCAAAAATGTAATTATATTTTCATTTTATTATGATTTTAAAATATTACGAACTTCACCTATTTTATGATTATTTATTATATTTTAATAATTAAAAATTATTATAAATATTCAATATTTTATAATTATTTAAAATTTATTAGAGAGTTAAAAATCAGGTAAACATGGTTTAAATATTATTTTTAATTATTTTATTAATAAGTCAAATTTTAACTATTATTTTTAAGTTATTTTTTAATAGTTTTATAATTAACAATTAAATAGTATATTTTATTTAAAATAATTTTAAAAATCATTATAATTATAATTATAATAATTTTATAATTATAGCAAAATTAATAATCTAAAAATAACTTAAAACTAACTTATTTATTTTAAAATAAATTAATAATGTATATAATATATTTTTTACTAGTTTTAATAATATAATTATTTGTTTGATTCTCTTAAAAGTGATTAAAATATACATAATATTTTGATGCAATGCAATTTGATAAAACTAATAAAATTTATAAAGTTAATGAAATTTTTTTATAATAAAATTTATGATGTATCATTTTCTGATAAAATCCATTTACTAAAATATAGTGTCAACAAGCTCACAAATTTCAAAACATATATTCATATATGTGAAAATGATCTAATAGTATTCAAATTTCTTATCTAATTAATGACTCAAAATTTTAACACACATCTATCAAGTGAAATTATTTTTCTCTAGTGAGTAACTCATAGAAACAAGGGAAAAAAATACATAGTGATCCGTATAAACAACAAAATTTAAAATATAAATCCCAAATTAATCCAAAGAAAAAAATTACTTCTATCCGACCTATTGCAATAAGTATTTGTGAGAGAATAAACTTCTCAGTTACACGAATATGAAGCATGAATATCAGCAAAGTCTAGACTTAGAAAACGAACTTCCGTTGAACATTAACTTGAACGGAGAAGCTTACAACACAGAAACACAAAATGAGATCGATCGAAAAAACAAGAAACTTAAAGCTTAGAAGTTAGAGATACGAGTGAGAAGTTTTGATAGAAAAACTCAAAATAAACGAAAAATAGACTGAAATAAATGAGAAATGACACTAAATATTGAATATAACAAGAAAAAAAATTAAAATTAAAAAAATTAACTCATTATAATGATTACATATTTTTGTTACAAATATATATTTTATAGTTATTTATTAAAATGGTTAAAAATGAGTCTATACTAATAAACTAATTATTTGTAGTGTTAAGACAAGTCTCCAACTCTACTGGCTTAAAATGTATATCTTATAAATTATCTATTTTGGTATTCACACACTAACACTCAAATTTATGTCCATACCAAATATGAGTTTAGTTCTTACTTATTCAACCAATCTGTTTTGTTTATTTTCTTTAAAAAAACAACTATTTTTTTATTTTGTCTAAAATAATAGTCACTGTAAATTTATAAATACGTGATTTAGTATTTATAAAAATTTAGTATTATATTTGATTTTTCAGTTCTGTAAATTTAAATAATTTTAGTTGATGTTATGATTTTGTCCAAGTAGAAGTTATGTTTTTTTTTTCGATTATTAATAAGGTTTAACAATGAACTTTAACATTTGTTAGTTTAATAAATACATCTACTTTTTTATATGCAGTTGAAATATATAATAATAGTGAACTAAAATGATTTAATTTAAAAGATTAAAAAATTAAATGTATGATTGAATTTTTATAAAAAAGAAAAAGAAAAAAGTGACTGAAAGTAGTTGCTTTTCTATGATGTACAAACTTTGGATTGGATTTAAATAAACATTAGATGTGTCTCCACTGGGCCAAGGGCCCGTGAAGGGTTAACCCATCTCCCTCACCCTCACCCTCACCATGTACCACACCGTCCTTACCAATTCCTTTATTGTCACACAACACCTAACTCCACTCACTACTAGATTTTTCTTCCATGCTTATTCTATTGTCTATGATGTAAATGGCACTCCGATGACTCTCTCCCTAGGACACACAACAAGAACCTCCTCCAACGTTCCACCTTTAACATTGTTCCTGCGACACTATACACATTCACCACTGCCACATCAACATGGCCCGTGCTGCGTCTTCTCCGCCACCAAGCTTCGCTGTTTCCATTGGAGACGACCACCGCAAAGAAGAGGAGAGCAAGTGCGCTTACCTTGTGGTAGCTCTCTGCCCTTGTCTCGTTTGCTTCGTGCTTCTCTTAATTGCACTTTCCATCATTCTCGTTGTCAAATTCCATTTCTTTTGCCACACTCCTCTCCATTCCTTGCTCTACAAAAAAAATTGCTGATTCCCCATCTGGGCTCTTTTTCCGCCTTACCGTTTTCCCCATTTCATGAAAAATTTCCGTATTTGAACAATCCTAGGACATTTGCTAGTGATGCTGATTCTGGGGTTGAGGAAGATTGTGATGGTAGAGGTGTTAGGGGTGAATCATGTGCAGATCTTGATGAGGTTGTTAGGGTATGCAAGGTGATTGATGAATTGTTTGCGTTAGATAGGAACATGGAGGCGGTTCTTGATGAATGTGGGGTTCAATTGTCGCATGATTTGGTCGTGAAGGTGCTGCAAAGGTTTAAGCATGCTAGGAAACCGGCTTTTCGGTTCTTTTGTTGGGCTGGGAAGAGGGCTGGGTTTGCTCATGATTCTAGAACTTATAATTGCATGATGAGTGTTCTGGGGAGGACTAGACAATTTGAGACCATGGTGGCATTGCTTGAGGAAATGGGTGAGAAGGGTCTTTTGACAATGGAGACTTTCTCCATTGCTATCAAAGCCTTTGCTGAAGCAAAGCAAAGGAAGAAGGCTGTAGGGATCTTTGATCTGATGAAGAAGCATGGGTTTAAAGTGGGCGTGGATGTGATTAATTTCTTGCTTGAAAGTCTTGGCGTTGCTAAACTTGGTAAAGAAGCACAAGCCGTTTTTGAGAAATTGAGAGATAGATTTACGCCCAATTTGCAAACTTACACCATACTTCTTAGTGGTTGGTGCAGGTTGAAAAACTTGTTGGAAGCAGGGAGGGTGTGGAATGAGATGATTGATGGTGGATTTCAGCCGGATATTGTTGCACACAATGTTATGCTTGAAGGGTTGTTGAAGTGTAAGAAGAAGTCCGATGCAATCAAGTTGTTTGAAATCATGAAGGCCAAAGGTCCTTCACCCAATGTTCGGAGTTATACAATTATTATACAAGACTTCTGCAAACAAAAGATGACGGGAGAAGCTATAGAATATTTTGATGAAATGGTAGATCGAGGGTGTCAACCAGATGTTGCACTTTACACGTGCTTGATCACTGGGTTTGGGAGGCAGAAAAAAATGGATATGGTATACAATCTACTGAAGGAAATGAGGGAAAGAGGTTGTTCACCTGATGGGAGGACATACAATGCTTTGATAAAATTGATGACTAGCCAGCATATGCCAGATGATGCAGTAAGAATATACAAGAAAATGATTCAAAGTGGCATCGAACCAACTATTCACACTTACAATATGATAATGAAATCCTATTTTGTGACAAAAAACTATGAAATGGGTCACGCAATTTGGGATGAAATGCAACAGAAGGGGTGCTGTCCTGATGATAATTCCTACACTGTATTGATTGGTGGGCTTATAAGACAGGACAGGTCTGGTGATGCATGTAAATATTTAGAGGCAATGTTAGAAAAGGGGATGAAAGCTCCTCAGCTTGATTATAACAAGTTTGCTTCTGATATTTCTAAAACTGGGAATACTGTCATCCTTGAGGAGTTAGCTAGAAAGATGAATTTTGTTGGTAAGTTTGAAGTGTCTAATGTATTGGCTAGCTGGGTTGACATGATGAAGAAAAGCGCGAAGCGAAGAGAGCCTACAAATTCTGCAAGTCAGTTTACATGATTGCCTGACTGAGTTGAATGTGACCAAGGACCAAACACCCCTTTGTCCAAAGATATAGCAACACAATTCCTATGAGCTGCTGATCTTCTTTGAATTCTAGTTATTGTGTGATATTCTTTTTTGCCCCCTTCCCCCTTAAGAAAAAAAAACAAGTTCTTTGTTTTGTAAATTACTAATGGTTGTGTTGTATAATGGCATGTACTAATTTGAATGAAACATGTGGCTGGTCCTTCTTGAAGTCTTTTTCTATTTCGAATAATTATCCGGAACTCCTAAGCAAATGCCGGATCAGATCACTTATCTACGTTGTTGTTCTATTTTTTTTATTTATTTTATATACTTGTGGTAGCAAGATATTTGCCTGAAAATAATATCTGATTAGGACTAACTAGCAAGTACTCCTTTACTTTCATGGTTAAATGTAATATATACAAGGGAAGGGTTTTTTCCTTAATAATTAGAAACTCAAACATGGATGAGGTTGGATTTATTAGATTTACAGCTGCATGATGAGCATGCTGAAAATACTAAACAGGATAAAGGTACAGAATAATTTATATCTTCGTACAGTAACTTTCTATTAATCCTCCTATTTGCTGACAACAAATTATTAATTGTATTATAAGTTTTCAAAACATTTAATGTTTTGTTTTACTTAATGTATTTTTATAAAATATTAAAAATTAATGAAAAAATGTTGTAAGCAAATATAGCATTGAAACAATCCAGATTCATATATATATATATATATATATATATATATATATATATATATATATATATATATATATATATATATATATATATATATATATATATATATAAATAATACATATAACTTAATTTTATAAATCACATTTTATTGAAATTTAATATTAAAATAAAAATATTTATTTAAATAAAATCTTAATAAAGATTATTTTTGACATAATATCATCAAACAGGATGAAAATAATTAAATTTTCCAGCATTTATGTAACTAAACCAGTCCCACCATTCTGTGAAAGTCCAAAAAATTGGATCTTCTATAATACCAATTTCCGGCCCAACATCCAGTTGGAACTTGGAAGCGTTTGTTAATGCAACCAAACCAAAACAAAAGTACGTTCACATAATCGCTCCTGTGTACAAATTTAGCCCTCGAGGTAACTGGTAATAAAATTCAAATAAAGAAAAAAATAATTTTGAAAGGTGGCAAAAAAGTATATAGAGGAGAAAATGATAATAGAGAATTTTGTTTTTCATATTGGTAATTTCTTCTATGATATCAGATGAAAAGTCAACTGCTTGTGCAGTGCCTTTGAGTGGTTGAAAAACAGCAATCAAATGATTTTGCAGAATACATTTAACAGATTTTTGCTTCTTTAAATTTAACTTCTCTATGACAACAGTCACTGAATAAAGTGAATACATAAAAAGGTTAAAATTGCAAATTTTTTTTATCAATCTATATTAGTAACAAATTTTCGATTTGCCCTATATGTACTATAAATTATGCTACTTATATCCTCCTTTTCCATACATCGTAAAAGTGATTGGAAAAGCTGATTGAGTTGGTCTTTGCAATTGAACTGGTTTGTGTTTTCTGGGATACCCAGCCAGTATCTGGATATTTTTGCAATTGAACTGGCTTGTGTTCGCTAGGATACCCAGTCAGTAGTAGGGCAGGTTAAGGCCAGGGAGTGCCACGAGACCCTAAGTCCGCGTAGCTACCTTTGTGGGTTGAGGAACACGTGCATATTGCGGCGAGTCTTTGCGAAAATATTTAGTACCTTTGTGGGTTGAGAA
>OY731403.1:8391348-8415046 GCA_963425845.1 Sphenostylis stenocarpa
AAATGCTTCTCAAGGAAATGTCCATAGGCCTTCGATTCCCAATCGATTTTAGACCTCAAAGAATTATCCAGAAGGGTAAGCACCCTTATAATACTTTTCCCAGGTGGGTTTTAGTCAGGTTATAGCGGCAACCTCCAAGAGAGTAGGTGAAAGGGGACCACGAGGGTAACTCCAAAGCATGTAATTCCTTATTCCACAAATGCACTGCAGACAAAAACATTGCCATATCCAAAAATGACAAATCGCATCGAGATAGGTGTAAAAAATCAAAAATCCCTACATCTCTCCAGTGGTTCCCAAACTTGGCTTCTACTCTATCAAACCACCTAATAAATGAAGGTTTTTGGAAGGAGGACCAGTTCGGTATACTCTCGAGACCATATTCAAAAAATTAGTCCGAACTTCGGGGTGGTGAATAAGTGTTGGGCTATTCGAGAGGGTGAAGGAAGAAAAAGTCCCACTACTAGAACGAATAGGACCCCCAAAACCAAAATTAACACCATCGGCGGTGTAAGGAATGAGTACCTACGTCTCAGCGACTTTACGAGAAGCTTCCTCCATTAGAGGGACTGGAGCAAACTTCTGGTTATTGATCTCCAGAAGGTTAGCCGTCAGCGAAGGAAGAGGTGGAGCCGAAAAATCAGAAGACTTGGACGAGGTTGCCATTTCAATAAGCTAAGGAAAGCAGAAGGATAGAGGTTAAAAGGTGGGGTAGCAAGGACGAAGGCAAGAGCTCAAGGAGGAAGACGAAGTTGCAAAGAGGTAAAAAATTCGCGTAAAAAACCGGAGTAAAAAACTAATAGAGTTTAAGGGAAAGCTACCTAGGGTCTTTGGAAACGGCGGAAGCAAGGGCAATTAATGTGGCTTATCTTGATGAGCGGCGAGCCTAGCGAGACGGCGACATAAAGCAAAAAGAAACCCTAAAAACCCATAAACCCTAAGACCCCGAAACCCTAAACCACTAAATTATTGTGGGCCTCCAACGAGCGCGGAGAATCGTGTTGAAAGAATATAAACGGAAACTATTTATATTCTTCCAAGAGAGCATTTTGTTAGTGAGAAATCTATAAAAGGATCGAGAAAGTGAAGGGAAACAAAAAATCGAGAACTATACAAGTGATTAACAAGTCGATGCAATTGCTAAAACACTTGGTAAACACAAAGACAAAAACATATCGAGAATTGGAATCGAAAATCGAGGGAATAACGCTTAACGTCCGTTGGTGAAGAAAATCAAGAAAACAAAATGCAGTAACGTTAAGGATATCGAGAATCAAAAGCAAATCCAAAATTCTCGAAGTTGCGAAATCTAAATCGAAGGAAAGGCTAATATACATGAATATCGAAATTTTGGCTAAGAAGAACGGTCGACATATACATCGAACATAGTAAGCGGTAGCAAAAGTCGAAGGTCAAGGAGCGGTTACCTCATTCATGGGAACGTGGATACGGTTCTAAGCGCAGAGCTAGGAACAAAGCTGCAAAAGACGTGCACAGAGAACGTGGTAGTAGTCTTCGTTAACCGCTCTTAAGAAACTACTTGAAAAGACAACTATAAATAGAGCAAAGGATGAGAGGAAAGGGGAGCGAAAAATTGGCGAGAGAACAAAATCATTAGTGAGAAGTCTACCGAGAAACGACGAACATCATGAAGCTTCGACAATCTGGATTTCCATGCTCATTGAGTACCTTTACCGTTTTCTGTATTTTCCTTGGTAATTTACTTTGATGCAATTTATCTTTAGTAATTTTATGTTTACGTACTTTCGATTTTTTGTCATTTCGATTCAATGAAAGTTAAGTTTCGCGTTTAAGTTTCCTTGTCATTTAACATTAATGCAATTTTGATTTCGAGTTATTTATATTTTACTGCACATTTGATTTGTCGTCATTTATATTTCCGCAAACTCGATTTCCTGTTATTTACATTTCTATTGTTTCGATTCCGTCTTTTATACTTAAAGCGAATTTAAGGTCTCCGCATGTTACGTTTCTTTGCAATCTAATGTTCAAGCATTGCTTTTCGATTCCATAAATTTCTTGCTTTCTTTACTTGAGCACTTTAAATATAAAACACCAAAAATAGTATCTTTGAAATCGGTAAAATTCGATCCTCATACGCATCTCGATTGAAAATTAATTTGTTAACCTAAGTAAAAAGAACTTACGTGGTAGAATTTTGATTAGGATCAAAATATCTTAAGAGATCGAAATCGATCAAATTCCACCGAAAACAATATCTTAATACCTATTAGTGCAAATTATCAAATTGTACTAAACCTTTAAAATGAAATTATAGAATTAAGCTTGGAGACGTTGTAGATTATTGCTATTTTTGAAATTTAGTGCATCGAACTCACTAAATATTAAAAAAAGAAAAAATCATACACAAAGTATAAGAAAAGAATAATAGATTTGATAAAGAAGTTTTTTATTTATATATATTAACTTAAACATGAATATATCTTTATAAGTGAGTTTTTTTTTTAATATTCAATAGAATTTCACCCACAATAATGATTCAAATCAATATGTCTAAGTTCATCTTATGAAATCATTAACCTTATTATTTATTATAGTCTTTATATAAATATAAAGAAAACGACAACAACAAAAAGTGAGAAATTTGAATTAAAGTGATTGAAAACTTACAAGACACTCTTTGAATAAGTCATTTGACGTGTGAAATGTGTTACACGGATTTCATTTAAAGAATTTATTTTCCTAACCTTTTTTTAGAAATTCAAGATAAACAAATCCCAAGTTTTCTAAAAGATGATCTAACTTTGACAGAATACTTTTTCATTACCTGACACGTGAAAAAATCATAAAAGAAATGTTGATATTGACGTCGAAATCTGAATTGGATCACCTTTTCATGTGTGATCAGCGTCTCTAAGAGAATAATTATGTTTTATTTTAAATTAGTGTTGAATTTTAATGAATAACATTAGATCATATTAAATAGAGTTGTTACTACGAATTATTTAATAATAAAAATAAATATTTTGTTATAAATTTTATATTTAAGTTATTTATAAAAATTTATCTAAATAAACAATTTTAAACAACTCAATTATAAATTTTATAATAAAATATTTAATTTTATTTTTAAACAACTTTAATTAAAAATTCCATTTCGATATACTCTTCCATATTATTTTATTGTTGCCATATCAATCGTCGTAAATAGGGTACGTTTGTAATTTTTCAAAAGCCATGAAACAACGCTTCGTACAGGAAATATTTTTTTATTTAATTTATAAAATGTTTTTTATTTTAAAAGTCATCATAATATTTTTTTCTCAAGTTGGTGAGACATTTTTAACTCAATTGAAACATCTACGTTTGATGGACATATTATTAATCATCTCTTGTCAAGATTTTATTTACTTCACCTCAATTAAAAATGTCATCCGCACAATTTTAGATAAAGAATTCTGAAAAAGACTGAACCGAAATATCGTTAATTTATTTACTTGCTGTAATCTCTTTTTAAACAGAAAAATAACATGTTTAAAAGTTTGATCTAACCTATAAAATAATTTATCTAACTTGATAGAAATACATCTAAACAAGTTAATAACATGAATAAAAAAGAAACTTGATGATAAAAACACACTACAAATTCTGATTGATTATCATGTAATAAGTGAATACAAACTATTTGATCCCATCTTAAAATAAGTGTTAATTAGTAGGGATGTCTTTGTTGACAAATTAACCAGTTGGACATGAACAACCACCAAAGAAAATTTAAATGCTTAAAAAGTGTTATTTGAAGATGAAAATATAATAGAACAAACCAAACTCATTGATCATTGTGCGAGAAGATAATCCAGAGTTACATAACTCCTATCTCATGTTCATGATTATAAAGTGTTTAGTGATTCAACTATATCAGGAGAGGAAAATCTAATGCATTTTGCACTCATTATAGAGTCTGAGTGAAAAATTATACAGGAGGAGATTGATTCAATTGAAAGGAATCAGATTTTGGAGCTTGTTAAGTTGCCATCAGACAAGAAACCAATTGCACTCAAGTGAGTTTATAAAATTAAAGTAAATCCAAATAGTGACTTTATAAGATAAAAAGCAAAACTTGTAGCCAAATGCTTCTTGTAGAGAGTTGCAATAGACTATGATGATTGCTAGCATTAAAACTATGAGATTGATGGTTATTATTGCCATGAATATTAACTTTTCCTTACACTAGTTAGATGTTAAATCATCTTTTCTTAATGATCCTATTGAAGAAAATGTTTATGTGCAACAACCTATGGGTTTGAGCATAATAGAGAAAAGCATAAAGTGTATAAGTTGAAAAATGTTTTATATGTATGGCTAAGCAAGAACCAAGAGCATGGAACAAGCAGATTGATGGTTTTCTTTACAAAATTGACTTTGTTAAATGTATGTCTACATATGGAGTCTATGTAAAGCCTGGAAGAACAACAGTAAAGTTGAAAAATATCATCATATAGTTGTACATTTATGATCTTTTGATTACTAGCAGCTATGAAGAGTTCATAGTTTGCTTGCAAGAATGAACTTCTAAAAGAGTTTAAGATGAGCGATTTGGGAAATCTGAGTTATTTCTAGGTATTGAGTTCAAACAAACTTTATATGGGATGATTATGCATCAGACAAAGTATGTTCATGATATGTCTGGAGAAATTTGAAATGTAACAAAGTAATCATGCCAACACACATGCAAAAATAGGATTGAAGCTTGAGAAAAATCCTAATGAAGAGAGGGTTAATCCTACACAATATCAAAACATTATTGAAAACTTGAGGTATCTCGTGTAACACTAGACCAGATTTGAACTTCAATGTTGGGTTGATGAGTAGATATATGTAATAACCAAAAGTATCACACCTTCTTGTTGTGAAGTGCATACTTATATACCCACATGGAATTGAAAATCTAAGAATTTTGCTTTCGAAAGGGGATAATGAGTTTATGTGTATTTTGATGTTGGTTGGTGTGGTAACAAGAGTGATAAAAATATCACGACTGAGTACATATTCTTCCTAGAAGAGACACCAATTTCTTGGAACTCTACAAAGGAACTAATGATGACTCTCTCATCCTATGAAGCTAAGTATATAGTTGTCTTTGAAGCGAGTTTGTCAAATAATTTGACTGGGTTGATTGATGAAAGAATTAAGGTAAAACACACATGTAAATTAAAGTTGTTGATTGATGAAAGAATTTTTTGGCTGAATAAACGTAGAAATATATAATTTTTTTAAGTTTAAGATTATAATCGTAAATATAATTTTACCATTCTAAAAAGATAAATTTGAAAATAATTCCTTTAAAGAACATACATTCACTAACTTGAAAGGTCAATTAAAGATATTTATAGGAAAGTTGATTTCAGAAATTTTGAAAAAAACTAACGTTTTTAAAAGACAATCTTGAATATTTTTAGAAAATTCATTCCAAAAATTTCTTAAAAAAACTCCAAAATATTTTCAACAAACTTCTTAAGGGTAATATTGTCTTGTTAGACTAATACGAGGTACAAGAAAAATATATGACGGTGGAGGAAGAATAAACTCTAAATATTTAATTCATTTTCAAAATTTAAAAGTCAAGTACAACATTTTATCTAGCTTAGCTAATTTTCTAAGAATATATCTAGTAAGAGTTCTCTAGAAAAAATTTTAAGAATAAAATATATCATGTAAAATAAATTTGCTTATATAAATAATCCTAATTTATTTTAAATAGTTCTGACTATATAAAATAATGTATTTTATATTACTAAAATATGTTTGTAAGAATTTATCGTAATAACACTCAAAATTAAGAGGTTGAAGTATAAGTTTTTTGAAGCAAAGTTTATATGGAGTTATCATGGTGAAGTTAAAATGTGTATTTAATTTATGTCCAAAAGTTAAAATTTAGGTGAAGTCGGGTCACGATCTAGGTTGAGATAGATTTATTTATGTTGTCGAAACACCCTTAATGAATTATTGAAAATTTCAGTACTAGCATTTTCGATAGCATCGAAATTAGATCGATGATAATTTATATCGAATTCATATCTCTTATGATCCAGATTTACTCTGTTATCTTGATTTGGAATTGGAGACATGTGTTGTGTTACTAAACTTTACGCATTTCCTGGATTATGAGGTGTTACTAAATTTTGGGATATACCTAAATTCAGGGATACTCCAAAATTTGGAGACATTCCTAAGGTTTGAAATGTTCCTAGGTTTTGAGACATTCCTAGGTTAGGTCTCGTACTTCGTTATACTGAAGTATCAGCCCCATTCATATTGAGTAAACGTAAATCCATGCGGTCTTACACTCATATATGGACCTGCATACGTTGTTACGGGGCTTCCCGTAGTTTGCATACTGTTTGACATTATAGTTCCTATTAATTGAGTATTTGCTAATGTCTCTGAGCTTTGTTCATTATTCACTAGAATTGACGTACTCACATTTGTCGATATTACAAACATAGTTCCATTGTAAATTTGCCCCCCAGTATTTGGTGGATTTGGACTATTAGGAACCTCATTATTATTCGACTATTTGGTGAATTTTGATTCATTCTTACTATTCTTCCACTCCTTAATCTCATACACTTTTTGAACTAGTCAAATTTTGTGTGTTTTTAACACACCACCCTACTTGGCGTGCCAATTTGTTTCACGGTAAAATTTTTGGTTGTTTCGATTCCCTAAAAGCTAAGTCTTAATCAAATTTCAACCATCGTAAGTTCTTTTTATTTAGGCTAGCAAATCGTTTTTCAATAAAAAATGTATGAAAATACTCGAAATCAAAAGTTCTTTTTTATTTGTATTTTTTATTAAGAGACTTGAGAATACGAAAGTTGGCGAAGTAAAGAAAACGAGTAAAAAGGCGTCAAAGCAAAAAAGTAATACATGAAATTAAATTGCACAAGAGTAAATGATCAAGTAATCGAAATAAGCTGGAAAGTACAGGAAAGTAAATTTAACTTGCAAGTAGATAAATTACCTGAAAAGTAAAAAAAAAACGTAAAAAAAAAAACATCGAGACGAAGGGTAATACGAGAATCTTAAATTGCATAAGTGTAAATGACAAGGAATTGGTAAAAGACAAATATGTAATGCAGAATCTTAAATTACATAAGTGTAAATGACAAGGAATTGAAATAACATGAAAGTACAGACAGGTAAATATAAATTGCATTAAAGATAAAGTACCAAGGAAAGTACAAAAAGCAGTAACAAAAGTCGATAAACGTGGAAATCCAGATTGCCAGAAACTTCATGATTCGTCGTTCTCCGGTAGACTTGTACAATAGATTTCTTCTCTCTCTGAAAATTCCCCTTCCTTCTTCACGCTTTGTCCTATTTATAGCCTTATTCAAATATAACCACCTAAGAGCGGTTTAAAAATCGCTACCATGTTCCCATGCACGAGACAACTAATCCCTCCTCGATCTTCGACCTCGACCTACAGTTTAAAAATCGCTACCTATGTTCCCATATGCACGCTAACTATTCCCTCGATCTCGACCTCAACCACGAATTAGAAACCGCTATCCATGTTCCCATGTGCATGATAACTGTTTCCCTTGATCTCAAATCCGGACATCGAGTACTTTGAACTGCTTCGACTTCCCTCAAACTTAACTTCACACTCAATATTATTATCGATTTTTTACTCTCCATCATGTCATCAAATTTCTCTCATTCTATTCTCGATCGATGTTTCCATACTAATACATGGTCATCGAACCATTCTCAATTTCACATATCGATTTCTTTCCCACCAATACGATCATCGAATGTCTTCCAACCACCTTTCGATTTATCTATCGATTTTTAACCAACATATGGTCATCGATTTCCTTCCATCCGTACTTCGATCCATATATCGATTTTTCCCACCAATATGTTATAAAAAAAATAACATATAAAATTTTAGTTCGTCCAGATTTTTTTTATTTTTTATGGTGAATTATAACTGAGAATCAATTATTATTTTATTTTTTAAGTTAATTTTTATAATAAAAAAATATTTTCTGTCTTTGTAAATATAGAAGATAAAATTTGCTTTTAATTCCTAAAATGAAATCATCTTTTTTTATTTCTTATATTTATGAAAAAATTTCAAGGTGACTCTTATTTTTCATTTTAGTATCTCATCTGAAAAATAAAATTAATTTATAAAAAGAAACTATATACTACCCATCAGCTTCGTCCCATTTGAAGGATAAAAACATTTGTTTAAAAAAAAAAAAAAACTAGAAAAAGGTAAAATTTTTAAAGAGACAACGATAAATTTAGTTGATTGTTGGAAAAAGAAAAAAAAAAAAAAAAAAAAAAGCATGTCCATTATCTTCCAAGATCTTTATAAACCAGAAAAGGCAAGTTTACAAATCAACGTCACCGGGTCTGAATTTTCGCAGTTGTTTGTGCAAAGAGAGAGAGAGATGGAGGGAATAGAGCACAGAACAGTGGAAGTGAATGGCATCAAAATGCACATAGCAGAGACAGGAGAAGGCCCTGTGGTGTTGTTTCTCCACGGCTTCCCCGAACTCTGGCACTCCTGGCACAACCAGATTGCGGCTCTTGGTTCTCTCGGTTACCATGCAGTGGCCCCAGATCTCCGTGGCTATGGTGACACCGAGGTCCCAGATTCAATCAGCAGCTACACTTGCTTTCACATAGTGGGTGATCTCGTTGCGCTTATAGACTTTCTGGGTGTTGATCAAGTGTTTCTTGTGGGTCATGACTGGGGTGCCATAATTGGTTGGTATCTTTGCATGTTTCGCCCGGATAAAGTGAAGGCCTATGTCTGCCTCAGTGTCCCTTTACTCCACAGAAACCCTAAGGTTAGAACCGTCGATGCCATGCGTGCTATGTATGGAGACGATTACTACATCTGCAGATTTCAGGTTACTTATTTCTCTCGCTTTCCATATTTAAACAATAATGTTTTGCAATTAATGTTAGGTGCATGAGAATAACTAATTGTACTTAAAACTTGTGACAGAAACCAGGTGAAATGGAGGCTCAGATGGCTGAAGTCGGAACTGAGTATGTGCTTAGAAACATCACAACTCGCAAACCTGGTCCTCCAATCCTTCCAAAGGGAAAATTTGGAACTGGATTCAATCCAGATATGACTAATTCCTTACCCTCTTGGCTCCCAGAAGATGATCTCGCCTATTATGTTTCCAAATTTGAGAAAACCGGCTTCACTGGACCCTTAAACAACTACAGAAATATGAACTTGTAATTAAAACCTATTTCTAGTTTTCTACTAGGATAATTGTTTGCCACTATATAATATAACTCAATGTCTCCTTTTTGGGAGAAGTGTTTGGGAAAAACCTAAGGAGGATCCAATAATTAGAAAGATGATTAATTATTTACATTTATGTTTGTATTTGCAGGAATTGGGAGCTGACAGCAGCGTGGAGTGGAGTGAAAATCCAAGTGCCAGTAAAATTCATCACAGGTGAGTTGGACATGGTATACACCTCACTAAACATGAAGGAGTATATCCATGGTGGAGGTTTCAAGGAAGATGTGCCAAATTTAGAAGAAGTTGTTGTGCAGAAAGGAGTTGCTCACTTCAATAATCTAGAAGCAGCTGAGGAAATCAACACTCACATTTACGATTTTATCAACAAGTTCTGATCTTATCTTACCTTATCCAGGAATGTATTGTCGGAACTGTTGCAGGTGCAGTGGGTCCAAATAGTTAAGTTGCACTTGATACGTAGGGTATCAAGGTTATGAATAAATCTTGCAGCTTGTCTGTAAAAGTACAAGTCTCTTACACGTTTTCTCATCAATACATCTATCTTAAATGTTTGTATTTGGAAGTAAAATGATGTCTTTTTAGGTTTTTTTATCAAAATGGTTTATTTTATTTTTTAAAATTAACGGATATGGATGAATTTTAGAGAATTACGAATTTAAATAAGCGGTGAAGTACAAATTCAAAATAAAATAAAAAATCGTGTTTATAAATATAATTTTAATTAATTTTTTTAGATTTATAGATCAATTTAAAAAAAATATAAATTTAAATAAGTTGTGAAACACGAATTCAAAAAAAAAAAGTTTGATGCTTTATAATATGATTTCATTTTTTTTAGATTTAGGAAAAAAATAGAACTATTTAATACAATTTTTATATATTAATACGACTTCTATTTATTACTTTATAATAATTATTATATTATTATAATTGATAATAGTATTTTTTATAATATTAATAAAATAAATAATAATAATAATAATAATAATAAATTATAATAAATTATAAGTATTAGTATTATTATCATATTAATAATATAAATATTCTTATTATTATTTTTAATAATAAAAATTAAATTATATAATTAAAAATTTATTATTATTATTATTATTTATAATAATAAATAATAAAAATTACACTAATCTAATTAACACCACAAGATATTTTATAATTAGCTAGAAAAATTTATTACAAAATTTATTTTTCACTAATTTGTAGTTAATTAGCTATGGAATAGTGAATGAATGAGGTTGTAGTTGATATGTAATAAAATAGTTAGAAGACTAATATTTTTGTAGTTATTCTCTCACTTAACAGAAAAATAATTTAGTTAGAAAAATTGTTGTCACTAATCTCTCACTATAAATATTAGTTATGTTATTTTTTAAAGTTATTTCCTAGCTAAATTGTGTAACATACAATCATAACTAAATTGTAACAAATTTATAGCACATATCAAATTGAAAAAAATATTAAGTTGCTAGGAACCATTCTCTTATTATTTCAATACGAATTTGTTAGAGATTTTTTGTAGGTGTCTCTTACAAATCCAAGTCAACTTTCTACTAAAAATTATTTATTTTTTGTATTCTTTTCAAAAAATTATTTACAAAAAATAATTGTAAATTTCTCTACAGATATATAATTGTAAAAAATAATTTTGATCTTTTTAAAAAAATATCAAGAAAAATTAATTACAATTTTTTCTTAAAAAAATATTTAAAAATTATTTTTACCAAATTTACTTTATATATATAACTTTTTTTTTATATCTAACATAAATTATTTTGAAATAATTATAATTTTTTTTAAATATCTAAAAAAATTGGTAAATTTTTAAAATTATTTTCTGTAAATTTTTTATAAATTTAAATTTATATGAAATATTTAATGGTATTTAAATTAGTAGAAAATTTTATAAATAATTTTTTTATAATTTTTTTAAAATTAATCTTTATCTCACTTTCTTATACCTAATCCCCTTTTCTCTCTTCTCTGAAACCTATAACTTTTCTCTACTACAGTCGTTATCGCCGCTGTTGTTGTCGTCACTGCCGCTGCTGTTGTCATCGACGTTGCTGCTGTCATCTTTGCCGCTGCTGTTGCCGCCACTGCCTCTGCCACTCACGGTATAGTTTCAAATTAACAATTGATTTGCATTTTTGTGATTGTCCTCTATTCCTAGCCTTGTGGTTCTGAAACCAGTAGAACAAATTCTTTCCCTCTATCCTGCCATAGAAAGAAAGGTGTGTAGTTGCTTTTGTGTCTATTCTAAATATTTAGAGGATGAATATACCTGTTCAGTTGAATTGTTTTATTAAAAAGCTAAGACCAGTTTTTTTTGGTGCATTCTTGTTATGCCTGTCTAAGATGCATGTGTAGTTCAAACTTATTTTGTAGCAAACAATAAAGAGATCATCAGCATGTTCTTTATTCTCACTTGTGTGAAATGAAACATCGGCAAATGGATCATCATCATTTTTTAGTTCTTGACTGGCTCCAACAGAGCCGCTAAAATCTCCAAATAAATCATCAACCAGAGGAGTGGATGTCAAAATTGATATGTTTTGATCTGATATACTCTTTAGAGTGTCCTCAGTTCCATGATAATCATTTGAATCACCCGTGTCTATAAAGTTAGGCAGCTCTACAATAGCAGGATTCTCTGTTTTCACAACATTCTCTAAATTAATTGCAAAGTTGTTTGGTTGGCTTCCACCTAAAAGACCAAGAATCTGTCCAACATGAAGCCAAGTTCTGAATTAAATTACAAGGGTGGTTACTCTTAAACTTATTATCTCACATCAACTCAGTGCTAAGTGGTCTAAAACTATTACAACATCTCCAACAACATAGCCTTATCCCACTAGGTCTAAGCTATTACCATTAAAATATTTAAAAAATTTATAAACGACACTTTAAAAGCTATTACCATTAAAATATTTAAAAAATTTATAAACGACACTTTAAAAGCTATTACCATTAAAATATTTAAAAAATTTATAAACGACACTTTAAAAGCTATTACCATTAAAATATTTAAAACATTTATAAACGACACTTTAAACATTTGGTATATCATAATTCATTTCCTATACAACTGACAAAGAACAAAAAACAAACAGCACATTTACAAGGGTTTGAGACTCACAAAGAATTCCTTACTGGTATCCATATTTTCAAAGCTAACAACAAAATATTAATTATCAAAGTTGTTTACAATTCAGATTCCATTATAATAATCAACATCCAACCAACTCAGTCCAAAAAGTTTCACATGAAAAGCCCATCCATAACCTGTTAATACATTTTCTCCAATCTACATTGCTAAACCATTAGAACCAATGTTGAAACCTGAGTGGTTAGTGCTCTCCAAATCCACATATTCACTAAAGGCATGTTACCAAATTCACTTATACATTGGCTTAGAAACCTTTGATGATATTATCCAAAGTACCACCTTTACCTTAGGGACAATAATGCACAACTGACTTTAGATTAATAATTCAGTACAAACTAGTGATCTATTACTAGTTTTTTCATTACTGAAACTTGAGGTAACTTAATCACACATAAAATTAGATTGAAATAAGCATGAAATGTAAAAATGATTGAGATGGAATTTTCACGTAATAACTATTTATTTAGGTAGATAGGGAGCGTACCTTCGCAGTCCTTTCCCTTAAAGAGACTTGGGAAGATTCATAACATATCAACTACACGGATATCTAGTTTGTAAGAGCAGATGAAAACACGATTGCAGACACAAACCGATATGTAAGCATTGATGCAAGTACAAATGAAGACACAAGTAGAAATACAAACACTCATGCAACAACGAATGCAAGAAGAAATGCAATCTTTCAAGAAAGATTTATTATCTACCTTAAAGAAACAATGATGAAAATGTATTTTAAACTTTATTTCTATTTTTAATTGTGTTATGAACTTTTTAGTTGAAATATTATTTTTGTTATGTTTTAATTGTTTGAAACATCATTTTAACTATGTTTAAACAATACTTTTATATGAAAAGTTGATAAAATTGTCTTCTTTTTTCAAGAATGAGTAATAATTTAAATGTTAAACATTTGATATTATAATATTATGATGATACATTAGTAGAAATATTTATTACGACAATAAAATTGTGAGAGAATAGCTATGAATTAATGAGAGATTAGATACGGATTAGTAAGAGATTAACTATGGATTAGTGGGAAGAGAATTTTGATAATAATTGTGATGGATTAGCTATGAAATTGCAAGAGAAACATTGCAAAGGATTAGCTACGGATTAGCGAGAAAATAATTGCGAGAAATTATCTACAGATAAGCTAAAGATAAATTGTCAGTGATTAACTACAGATTAGCGACAAAAATATTGTGAGGGATTAGCGAGAGAAAAATTGCGACGGATTAGCGACAAATTAATGATAGAAAATTGCGAGGGATTAACTACGAATTAGCGAGAGAAAAATTGTGAGGGATTAGCTACGGATTAGCGAGAGCGAAATTGTAAAGGATTAACTATGAATTAGCAAGAGTGAAATTGCGAGGGATTAGCGAGAGAAAAATTGCGAAAGATTAGCTACAACTTTTGAGAGATCAATTAGCTAGAGAGAAATAAAATTTCATCACTTAAATTAGCGAGAGACTTAGCGACAGATTGACGACAAAATTTACTACAAATTTGAGAGAGAATACATCTCTATCTAATTAGCTACTTGGATTTAGCGACGGACTATTCCATAGTTATTCTATAGCTAATCTGTAACAAAACATACCAGTGAGAGATTATCTATAAAATAGCTACGTGAATGCATCATAACTAATATGAAAAATTCTTATAGTGTAATATATTTTAATAATTATTATAATTATATTATAAAAATAATTTAATATTATTATAACTTATAATAATAAATTTAATACATTTAACTATTATTATATATATATATATATATATATATATATATATATTTAATAAAATTATATGATATCTCACTCACACACATAAACATTTGGAACATTAAATTACTAATAAATCAATCATTTGTAAGAAAGTTACTCATAAGACAGATCACATAACCAACAACGTATAATTGAGAAACATTCTTTTGCTCGTTTAACTTTGTACTAGCACGATGCAAACTATTAACTAATAAACCGTGCACAACATTTCTCCAATTATAATTATCTAATGTCTCTAAATCATCTAATAAACTAAAAGGAACACTATGAACAGTGCAGGATGTGCGAGGAAAGTAAAAAATCGTCCACCCAAGTAAGATATAAAGCCTATAAAAGTCAACTACATATTTAACATGCTTAATTTTTTTTCCTTTCAGCTTCCTAACTATATTTGTTACTGTTATTGGTTCTTCTTCGTCGAACAAATCTTTTACTAAACATGAACCACTATCTTCTAAAACAACTACCTCTCCCCTTATACGTAAACCTAACGAAAAACAAACATCTAAAGGGGTGAATGAGACAAGATATTGTTTTATTCTAAAACAATGATCACTAACTGACTATCGACTAGCTAGTTCTCTTATAACATTGCTAGATATTTGCAATTACTCTTTTATTTGAAGAAGCCATTTAAACGGAGTTTCTTTAATAGATGCTCGTTGGTGTTTAGTCAACTTTGAAATCTTGTGTCTTAATCTTATCTGCACATATAACATATATAACATACATAACATATAACAAATCAAATATTTAGTAAATCACTTTTCATAAAATAACTATAATTAACATGCACATACCTTTTTCTCGTCACGACGGTCTTTTTTTGCAAACATTTTTTCCCAAATTATTCCTGTTACAAATTATTAAAATTAAACTTACAATGACAAAATAGTAAAAAAAAAATTAAGTCCAAGCATGTTACACATAATTTTGGTGAAATTGTGTATTATGCAAACGTGTGTGTAAATCTTGTGCATATTATACAAAAGGTTTGTGATGCAAATACAATTCTTCATTGTAGCATTTCATCAAACACTTGTTGGACATTAATATAGCATCACAACTCAATTAACCCTAAACCCTGAAGAATACTTTCATTACAAACTCAATCAAAGATAAACAGAAAACAAAGCAAAAATGCGCAAATACAATTCTTCATTGTAGCATTTCATCAAACACTTGTTCGACATTAATATAGCATCACAACTCAATTAACCCTAAACCCCGAAGAATATTTTCATTACAAACCTAATCAAAGATAAACATAAAACAAAGCAAGAATGTGCAAATACAATTCTTCATTGTAGCATTTCATCAAACACTTGTTCGACATTAATATAGCATCACAACTCAATTAACCCTAAACCCTGAAAAACACCTTCGTTACAAACTCAATCAAAGATAAATAGAAAAGAAAACAAGAATGGAAACCCAATAAAAAATACACAGAAAATCAAGCAAATGGAGTAGCACGAACACTCACCGCAGGGTCGCTCAAGCGAGAGATAGTGATGTTCAGCTCGAACGACACGAAGGAAGACAAGTGAAAGGAAGTCGAGCGTCGTGAAGAGCGAGACGGAGAAGACAAGCGAAAAGTTACCATAAGTCAAGCGAGAGGAAGTCGAGCGAGGTCGAGCGAGAGGAAGTCGAGCAAAAAATACTGTAATGAAAACATATATTTCACTTTTTACAATATCATCCTTCCATTTTTACAATATTACATATCTGACCCTTATAATTTAATAATTAAATTCTTATTTTTAATTAATTTATTTTTGACCCAATTGTCAAACGGATGTTCTTTTTTCTGGTTGTCAAAGTATTGTTTTCGTTAAGGTTATGAATAAATCTTGCAGCTTGTGTGTAAAAGTACAAGTCTGTTACACGTTTTCTCATCAATACATCTATCTTAAATGTTTGTATTTGGAAGTAAAATATGTCTTTTTATGTTTTTTTTATCAAAATGGTTTATTTTATTTTATTTTAAATTAACGGATATGGATGAATTTTAGAGAATTACGAATTTAAATAAGCGGTGAAGTACAAATTCAAAATTAAAAAAAATCGTGTTTATAAATATATTTTTAATTAATTTTTTTAGATTTATAGATCAATTTTAAAAAAATATAAATTTAAATAAGTTGTGAAACACGAATTAAAAAAAAAGAGTTTGATGCTTTATAATATGATTTCATTTTTTTTTAGATTTACGAAAAAAAATAGAACTATTTAATACAATTTTTATATATTAATACGACTTCTATTTATTACTTTATAATAATTATTATATTATCATAATTGATAATAGTATTTTTTATAATATTAATAAAATAAATAATAATAATAATAATAATAATAAAAATAATAAATTATAATTATTAGTATTATTATCATATTATTAATTATATTAATAATATAAATATTCTTATTATTATTTTTAATAATAATAATAATTAAATTATATAATTAATTTTATTATTATTATTATTTATAATAATAAAATAATAAAAATTACACTAATCTAATTAATATTTTAATAATTATTATAATTATATTATAAAAATAATTTAATATTATTATAACTTATAATAATAAATTTAATATATTTAATTATTATATATATATATATATATATATTTAATAAAACTATATGATATCTCAATCACACACATAGACATTTGGAACATTAAATTACTATATAAAATACATAAAAAAAAAACACAAAACACATGGAACGTAAAACTCATGTCATAAATTTACAAAACAAAACCAAATCTATTTTTAAAATCTGAAGATTGATTTCTGAAAAGACATCAGTATATCAGTTTATTTTTTAAAATTATTTTAATTATAATTAATAATAAAATAAATACAAAATATATTTGTATTTAACAATATAAATATTTTTTATTATTAATAATATAAATATTATTATTAATTATAATCATACTTATTATTATTATAATATAATAAATAACGTCATAATATTTAATACAACTTTTTCCTAAATTTAAAAGGAAAAATTTTAATTGTTTATAAAATACAACTATTTTTATGAAATATAATTTTTTATTATTTAAATTTGTAATTTTTTAATATTTATTCGTATCGGTCAATTTTAATGAAAAATCCTGTTCATATACAGAGAGAATATAATAAATATAAAACTTTTGTAGGTTTCGTTGGTGCAATTTTTTTTTTTTTTTTATATGGTTTCGATTGTATACGCTAGTCTTTGAAGTGGCTGTAGAAACATGTCCCTAAACATAAACTTACTTTGCCTTATGATTTGGAGCAAAGATACGTAGAAATGGTGTGGTGCTTTTATTATTGTTTCAACCATATTATAAATTTAAAATTATTATAATTATTAAGAGTGAGGATTTTTTTAAGCTACGAGGTCTATTCTCAAAATTTTATAATTTATCTTAATAATATTGTATGATTACAATTTTATTTTTCTATCTTTTTATATTTTTATATTTATTTATTGATAATATATTATTTTATTAATTAAATTAATAAAAAAATATTGTAATCAAGATTTAAAAAATCTATAAGACTAATAATATTTATTTTAAATTAATTAATGTAATTATAATATATTTATTTTCTTAAAATAATGATATTATAGTATCTTAATACCTATTAGTGCAAATTATCAAATTATCAAATAGTATCTTAAAATAATGATATTTATTAACCCTAAACCCACAATAATGATTCAAATCAATATGTCTAAGTTCATCTTCTGAAATTATCAACCTTATTATTTATTATAGTCTTTATAAAAATATAAAGAAAACGATAAAAAAAAGTGAGAAATTTGAATTAAAGTGATTGAAAACTTACAAGATACTCTTTGAATAAGTCATTTGACGTGTGAAATGTGTTACACGGAATTCATCTAAAGAATTCATTTTCCTAACATTTTTTAGAAATCCAAGATAAACAAATCTCAAGTTTTCTAAAAGATGAACTAACTTTGACAGAATACTTTTTGATTATCTGACACGTGAAAAAATCATACAAAAAGATGTTGATATTGACTACTGAATTATGTGTCGACGAAATCTGAATTGGACCACATCATGTGTGATAAGTGTTTCTAAGAGAATAATTATGTTTTATTTGAAATTAGTGGTGAACTTTAATGGATAACATTATATCATAGAATTGTTATTAAAAAATCTGAGACATAAATTAAAAACTCAATCCATTCAGTTGTTAAAGGGGAAACCAGCCTCCAACTAAATAAATGGTAACAACTGCTTTCCTGCATGCATAATGATTTGATAATGAGAATAATAATATTATGTAATATTACGTTTAGGAGGTGAATTGGTTGTTTATATTGTTAAATAATACTTTTTAAAAATAAAGAAGGAAACACCTTTGCATTCATGGTTGTTGCATGCATGCAACAAACTGCCTCCTATTCTGTACCACCACCACATTACACTTTCAGGTCCCCATCCTCGGATTTTAAAATTAAGTTCTATCTTTGTCATATAGGATTTCGGATATTATCTTTTAAAAAATAATTATATATGATAAATTAATTTTAATATTTTTAATGTATTTTTTATATAAAAATAATATTTATAATTGTACATTTTTAATTATTATTAATTAAATATATATGTAAAAAAATATTTAATCAATATAAAATACTTATCACAATAATAATAATAATAATATTATTATTAATTCTTTTTAATTCATTTAAATACAATTATTTTATTAAAAAAATAATATATGAAATAATAAAATTTAAAAATATAATATAATAAATTTAATAAAAATAAATTAAAAATAAAATAATGTTAGTTTTGAAATATTAAAAAAATAAAAAAGAATTAATTTATACTTATTAAATTTATTGAGAAATTAAAAAAATAAACTGATTAAAAAGATTAAAAAAAAGTCAAGTATATATAAAAAAGGAATAGTACAATTTAATTAAAATAAAAGAAAAAAGAAAAAAAAATGAAAAGTAAAAGAATTGACAGCTCATCCTTAGAGTGAATTTCTGCATCGGGTGGGTAGAATCCAAGAACGCTTAAAACCGAAGATCTTTCATTTTGTGGGCACTCTCGCTTGTCCGGTGGAAGATAGAGGTGAGTGAGATGGAAGGCGTGGTACACAGAACAGTGGAAGTGAATGGCATAAAAATGCATGTAGCAGAGAAAGGAGAGGGTCCCGTGGTTTTGTTCCTCCATGGCTTCCCTGAACTCTGGTACTCCTGGCGCCACCAGATTCTGGCTCTTGCTTCCCGAGGATACCACGCTGTTGCTCCAGATCTACGTGGCTTCGGTGACACGGAGGCACCACCTTCAATCAGCAGCTACAACTGCTTGCACATAGTGGGTGATCTCGTTGCCCTCATCGACTCTCTGGGTGTCCAACAAGTCTTCCTTGTGGCTCATGACTGGGGTGCCCTCATAGGTTGGTACCTCTGCATGTTTCGCCCTGACAGAGTGAAGGCCTATGTCTGCCTCTCTGTCCCTTTCCTCCGCAGAAACCCCGACATCAAAACGGTAGATGGCATGCGTGCTGTGTATGGAGATGACTACTACATCTGCAGATTTCAGGTTACTTATTTCTCTCATTTTCCTTATTTAAATAGAATTGATTAAATCACTTTGTTTGTAATTTTGAAACTGAGGAAGAATAAACTATCTGTACTTAAAATGTGTTACAGAAACCAGGCGCAATGGAGGCTCAGATGGCTGATGTTGGAACTGAGTATGTGCTCAAAAACATTCTCACAACTCGCAAACCTGGTCCCCCAATCCTTCCCCCTGGAGAGTTTGGAACTGGATTCAATCCAGACATGACCGACACTTTACCCTCTTGGCTCACAGAAGAAGATCTTGCCTATTATGTCTCCAAATTTGAGAAAACAGGTTTCACTGGAGCCTTGAACTACTACAGGAATTTGAACTCGTAATTTCATGACTCACCGTGTTGTCCACTGCCCTAAATTATTTGGAAATGTTTGTACAACATGAATTAATTATTATTTGTATGTGTTATAGAAATTGGGAGCTGACGTCACCATGGAGTGGAGTGCAAATCAAGGTGCCAATAAAATTCATCACAGGTGAGTTGGACATGGTATACACCTCACTAAACACGAAGGATTATATCCACGGTGGAGGTTTCAAGGAAGATGTGCCAAATTTAGAAGAAGTAATTGTGCAGAAAGGAGTTGCTCACTTCAACAATCAAGAAGCAGCCGAGGAAATCAGTAATTACATATACGAGTTTATCAAGAAGTTTTGATCTGATCCAATATGAATTCGAAATAGAATAAATTGTTGAAGTTGTGTTTCGATTTTATGACTAGTTATGTAACCTGGGGGACACAGGTTATTGTTAATTATGCATAAGATAATGCATAAACAATCAAAGCTATTTTAATCAACTAAGGTTGTAGTGTTTGAATACAATAGAAGTAAAACTCCTTATAACTCTCTTCTTTTCAATTCTCCCCTTTGTGCCTTGACAACTTAAGCTTACTTTACACTGGTAGGTTATCCATAAGCAAGTTTCAATGTATTGCACACCAAGAAGACACTAAATAATAGATAGTCAAAATGACGTCTTTTGCTGCCCATTCATAATTCATGTGTTTGTTTTCACATCTACAGGCTGCCATATGTCATTCGACTGAAGCAACTTTTTTCAAAAGTGCTTTTAGTATGTATTATTTCCGTGATTGTGTGCCGAATGATATTCCATAAACAATTTTTTGTCATCCTCCCATCGACCCTTTCTTTACCTACTTCTCGCAGCACAATTAGCAAAATAAAAAAATATTGGATGGGTTGGTTGCAGTAATCTTCACCCCTTTAAAGTTTGAGTTCACCTTTTCACACATTATATCCTAAAATATTCATCTTTATGTCCACGTTGTATAACCAAGTGAGAGTGATGAACCATCCTGACAGCAAATTTTTTTAGTATAACCCACTGGGCAGTAATTCCTCAATTATTCACCAATTGTCCAACTTTAACTCCAATTTTGTTTCTTGTATGTTCTCTCCGAGCCTTTTCTGTTTCCATCACCATTTCCTTCTCATCCACCCAAAGAGCTTTAATCCATGCCTCTGTTACCACTACTTTTATCAGCAATTTCTTATGCTGTGGCTGCATGATTTTTAAGAAACTCATACTCAAATTTTGAGATAGTTAAGAAGGAACTATGTTGTGTTGTTAAAGCTCTTTCTTTCATGGTAGTCTCATTGAAGTGTTTTCAGCTTCTCTAACCAAACTAATTCTTTCCTTGCATTTGAAAGATCTGCTTCTGCTTGAGCTTTGCAGTCCATCTACTCTCAATGTACCTTCCCATATCCCTTGGTTGTACACTGTGGAGTTCTGTTCTTGAAGAGGGCATGTGAGGATGATTAAAGGAAAAAAAAAAAAAGAGAAGAGATTTCATAAAACCGTCTCAACTTTGTAACTGTTGTTAATTATATTTCAAAATTTCAATAGTATATATACACTTTATACAATTAAGAAATAAAAATATTACATGCTGTGATTAGTAAATCAAATGGACAATTAAAAAAAAAACAGAGTAGGGACATAGTCAAATTGTGGTTCTGAAATAAAGAAACTAAAAGGTTAATATAAATTTAATTATAATATTAAATTAAGTATTTTATAAAAAGTTGCTTTAGGCCTCAAAATTTATCAACGTACGGTCTTAGTATGCTTGTTTTTTACTTTGTTGATATTACTCTTCTGTTTTTATGTTATTAGTATTTAAAATATATATATTATTTATTTCCTGATTCATTAAAAAAATCTTTATTAAAAAGAAAATGATACTGAAAGGGTTAAAGAGAATTCACAAACTGGATGATATTGAAGTCCATGCGGAGATATCTAGTCCTATTCATTACTCTCCTTCTTTGGCAACTTATACCAAATTCTTGTTAAGTAAATTTGATAATATAATTAAGTAAATTAATTAAGATTTAGTAATTTGAAATTTTTAATGGAAAAAATTTATTGCAATTTGTAATCCTACTAAATTACGAAGTATTAAAATTTATTCTGAGGTTCTTTTATACATCTTTTAGTTGTTTTAGCTTTGAAACATATATTATTAAATTTCAAATATTAAAAGTATGTAACTACAACTCTTTTATTATTTATTTAATTTTTCATTGAACCTGAAACTCAAGTCTTATTTACAAAAACATATTTTGGTTATGATATTTTTATAGAAAATTTATGTGCATAAATTTCTTGAATTATTCATTGATCTCCTTATTTTTTTTATTAAAAATAAAACTTAAGTATTATGTACAAACACACAAAATATTAAATATATAGTACTATACTATATAAGCTCAAGTCTATTTTATTTAAAAGAGTACCTACGTTTCCGAGTACATATAGTAGATTAAAACTTGAATAGCATTTAACATCACATTAATGTTTACGCATAAGTCTATTTTATTATATAAATTATTATTATTATTATTATTATTATTATTATTATATATAAGTGTATTTTATTTAATCTGGTTACTTCTGAAGAATTTTGAAAATAAGTGTATTTTAGAAAATTCATTAAATTTAATATAATTCACAATATCTTATTTTAAAACCATAATTATTGATATTAATTATTAGATAAATTATTATCACATGTATAAATTTTTAGTATGCATCTACAGTTATATATATTAAAAATCACACTAATTTTTAGGTTGAAGTCTATTTTATTATATACTATCAATACCTACACTTATATTTATTTCATCTTTTAATTGTTTCTTTAAATGTAGTTTATTATTAATAATAATCATAGCAAAGATTTATTTTTATAAGAAATTAATGGTAATTTATAATAATTTATTATACATTGTTACACATATTTACCCATCTTATTATAAATTGTCTATTAAAAAGGAGAAAATAAGTTTTTGTAAAAATGTAAAATTCTCACCACTTTAAATATTAAAAGTCTTCTCTATTGAAACTAGTTGGTCTAAGTCTCATATTTATTATATTTTCATGTAACAATTATTGCATGTAACTATTCATGGAATATTGCTAAAAAAATGTGAGACAAACTACAACTTCATTGTGTAATTTTATTTTATTTTTGCCATAAAAATTTGATGCATTAGAAGAGGAGATTATTGTTATTGTATCTAAGTTGGAGATATTTTGTATTTATTCTTTTTTGATATCATGGTGTCTCGTTGAATATAAAGAAAATATAGTTTGGAATTAATTTCCCTTGTGTATAAATCACACATAGGAGTGGTCTATTTATAGTAGAGAAATACAACTAAAAGAGTAAGCTGAAAGTAACGAGAATAAACGAGAAGATATTGTTTGATATTGTGGTTACCAATATCTAACAATATCTTAACAATATCAAATAATATATAAACAATATCTAAC